>VZSC01000925.1:97679-121438 GCA_013398225.1 Steatornis caripensis | reverse complement strand
TTTTTTTTTTTTTTTTCATTTTCTGCTTAACTGGACTACTCTGAACTAAATGCACAAGAACAATATATCGATGACTTTCTGTAGCTGCAGTTCCAAAATTGCACTAACTACTGTACCCATTTAAGTAGAATTTCTCAGGATATTCTTGCTTGATAAGGACTGATGTACAAAAAATGGCTTGGCTCCAAAGATTCTATTACAACATACATTGGTACTCCCCCCTACACATGCATTTTTTTGTAATACTACTAAAGCCACTGTTTCTCTGTGCTGAGCTAAAGCAGATACAGAGGTATAACACTCCTCCTGAGAAGACCAACTTCCTTCAAAGAACAACCAGAGTGAAGTGGACAAAAACTGAGAAAAGAATTACTGATAACAGCAGACCTCAAAACAGCAGATTAGGAAGCCTCTCTTCTTATCACCAAAAGGAATTCAGTAAACAGAACCTCACAAATACCCGTGAAAAAGAATCTGCAAGATAACTGCAGACTAGCTTCAACAACTCTGCATTTCCACCCTGGGCAATTTTTTAACAAGTGGGTATGAGACTCACTCGCAAATATTTGGGTTTGGTTGGCTGGTGGTTGGATGGGTTTTAGGTAGGAGGTTTTTTTCACCCCCTCTCTTCCTTGGGGTGGGGAAGAAGGGAAGAATGCACCTCTTGCATACTCCTTTTAAAATTACACAATTACCTCAAGAGAATTTAATCACCAAACCTCCTTTGTTTTCACTAAATAAAAGTAACAGACCCTATCATACCTTATACATACAAGAAATACTAAATTTTAATTCACCTATTTAGGTGTGCTCAAGTAGTAAAGAAAACTACTAAGTTACCAGCTACTACACCATTTGTCGAATCATAAAATAAACTCACGCTAGTAGAAGCATTTCTCAAACTTAAATTAACTTAAAAATATATTTATCATTAATATGCAAATTACACCTTTAAATTTGTAGTGAAAACTAAAGATTATGGAAGTAGAGAACTTTTAACCACTCTACATGCCACAGTTTAAATATAAATTAGTTTAGTAATAGCTAAAGAACAGACGAGAAAAAGCACATGACTTCCTAGCATTAAATATCAAACAATAGTATCTCCTTTTTAATTCGCTATTAAATTAGCAGAGAATCTATCTGATGTTATGGTAGCCTGACACAGAGAAAAATCCTGGAAAGTAGTAAGACTTCAAATACAGCATATGTACTAACAAACAAAATGTAAAAGGAGCTATGCATTCAATATTTAGGAAGTTACTCTAATGCAGTTGAATATAGGTTTACTATAAGGTTTTCTTTACTACAAAGACATGTTCCTCAAGAGGGAATCTAGTCTTCCAGTTTCTGCATCAATGAAATAATTTTAGTCTGCATAGTGTGGTGTTCATTTTTTTAGTTCATATTAAATACAAACGAGCACAATAACATACTGGGAACTTCAGTTAATAATACTATATGCTAGTTATTAGAAAAAATATATTTTTATATTCATAATTTTTATCAATGTCATGTAACTTCTCAAAATTTACCATTTCCTTTGCACTGCAAAAAATACTCTTAAGTAAGATTAAATCATATTTCTAAGTATTCAAAAATAATAAAAATAACCTTTGATCTGTGACCTTTTAATGTCACATTCGAAGTATAAGGTTTAAATGCATGATAACACAAGCTTATAATAGAAACACTGTCATGTAGTGGCAGAATTCCCAGCTATATCAAGTTGCATAAAACAGAGATGTAACAAAGCACCAGCATGTTTCTGCTACCACCTTGGCAACCAGAATCCAACTAACAGGACCCACAAGAGATTGATATCCACTTTCTACACAATACATAATAGACAGAGAAAGGTTAGGGTTATAACTATACGAAGTGTTATCTTAGTCACCATTTATAATTAACACCCAATTTGTAGCTCTGAAGTAATTCAGAGCATTGGAGGTTCCTTGGAGCGCCTCTCACATGCACAAGACTGCAAACTGGTTTAGTAATTTTGATTGTATGGGTTTTCTTTAACCATTAAAGGATTAAACAAACCAACTGGTCAAAAAAAACTTGCTTGTTTCTGCAAACATAAGTGGGGAAAAATAAACTGATGATAAAACGATTTTTAAGGAGTATGAGCTTCAAATAGCAAGCCATAACATCCTAATATACCATTGATAACTTTGACTAGTTTGAGACATTCCACTTTGCCCTCTGCTCAAGCTATTATTTACTATGCTGGGGGTTTTTGTTGTTTTATTAATTTGTTTAACTTGCTAGGTTTATGTGCTCAGACTAGGTTTACATTTGAACAAGTCAATTAAAGAAAAGTAAACTTTCTAACATCAGGCATGCAAGAAGTATCTATTCAATGCTTGATTGTGAAGTTGAAGATGGTAGAGGTTTAACTGCTAGAAGATGTACATAGAACAGCAATATCACAAAGCATGTCTAGTGATTGAGATCCTTTGAAGATACAGAGTGAGCAGAAAGACATTCTCCCGAACTACAAGGAACAGAAGCCTAAAACCAGTGTTTCAATGTCAAAGAAGAAAAATCCTTGTCATGTAGGATTTCTGAAGGGCAAAGAAAATGAACACGCTTGAGAAGAACTCAAAACAGAGGAAAGATAGTACAAAATATGCTAAACAAATAGTTATCTGAGAAGTACAAAGGCCTACTGGAACTCATTTTAAACTGGATCTGGCTTAACATGTTAACATGAACAATCTTTTAACTCTTGCAGCATCTTAAACCCTGCATCTGATCAATTTTAGTAATAATCACAACCATCTCTCAACAGTCAATACAGCAGCACCAACCATTTAACTTCAAAATCATCCTGTAAGTAATTAAATGTTTTCCACTTAAATTGCTATATTAGGAGAAAAAGAACACAACTTGCTACAAGTTGCACACACAATCCCACAACTTGCATTAAGAAAAAACCCCACCAGAGTTAAATCAAATTAAGTTATTCAATTAGCAAAAAACAGTAATATTGTTTTGACATTAAACAAAACCCAAACATGAATATGACAACTGAATTATATAGATTATTCCACCTGTGTTTGTACTTGCCTAGCAATACTTTAGCATCTTCCACATCAAAATCTCCATCTCCATCAGCATCATATATCCCAAGCTTGCCTAGAATTGCAAAGAGAGGAAGAAGAGAGAATTAGGGATTCAGTAGTTTTGTTTCTAGCACAGAATTTTCAATGTGCAATAGTTGACTATCAATGCTAGTTTGTTACTTTTTTTTTTTTAATGATTTAGTTGTACTCTTCTTAACCACGTTTTAAATTTCCTGGGAAATATTACAAATATTTGTATGTTCCTTTCTGCATTTCCTAGACTTCAGGCTGAACACAAGTTAGTCTTTCTCCGCATGCATTTATTTTGGTGCTCACAGATTTAAAACAAATCTGTAATTAACTGATGCACTTCATATGAATGTGCTTTCCTCAGAGTAAAATTTAAGTTGACAAGGAACATTCAACATGTTTGATGGAAAAGAAAAAATGAAACAAGAATTAAGCAAATCACCATTTGTTTTCTGATTATATGCTTCTTGCCATTCCAAATTGTCAGAAAAAAAAAAGATAGGTATATAAGTTGTAGTGTCAAGTTCATAGAAGGTAAGCAACCTACTTCCTGGACAAAGGAAAAACATTCATAATTTTGCCAACAACTGTAAAACATTCACTGCAGACAAAAAAAGTTGTTCATCCTTTTATAGGTGACTAATACATCAGACTTCTCACTTTTATTTTTGAAACTGCAGTTCTACCAGCCCTAAGTATATGCAAAAGGAGAATTCAGTTTCTATTCAAACTGAATTTTTAGTATATAATCATGGTATCTAGGATTAGACATGTCCTGGGATCATCAAATGAGTAGAAAGCTATCTAATTGTTTTTGATAAAATTCAGACATAACTTTTAATAGGATTGAAACTCTGCACACTGTTTGCAGAAGAACTCTAAGTCCATTGTTTGCCAGTTTATTATTATACTTGTAATCTTCTAAATGGAGGCAGAACTTGATTGCCATTAAAATATATGAAATATAGTTCTTAATACGGTATTTAGAAAATTAGAAAACAGTTTTGTGGAAGAAGAAGTTCAGACTTGGGTCTAGAACAGACAAAAACAAGGCTATCACCACTGTACAAAAGCAATCAATTAGAAAGAGTCTTTATCGGTTTATGGTTAAACAAAAGACTGGTGGAATAAAAGCAATTCTCTAGAAATAAGAACTGTATCATCTTCAAAACCATGAAGAATGAGACGGATGAGAAATGACTGAGTCTCGTGTCATTGTAGAAGAATAGTAATTCTCTAAAAAATTAAAAACATAAGAAAGTAAACCAAAATTTTTAGCCAAGGGACTGTAAGACAAGCTTATTTCTCTAATATCCTACCTTGTAGGACCTCTGACAAGTTATAACGGAAATCCTTTGCTTTGGCTGCATGCATGGTAAAAATATAGAAACCATTATTTGCATCACTAGACCCAATTAAGTTTCAAACGAGAAGCTTCTCCTAGAATCCGACCAGATGAAAAAAGCATATACTAATAGATTTCTAAAGCTGTAAAGTTTGTAAAATCAGCAGTTGCAAAAGTGCATGTTGAATGTACAGCACCAGGGACAACAGCTCTACCTATGGACATGTATGTTGAAATTTGAGACAATAATTTTCACCCTTACATATTATATTAACAACACTACCTTAAAATTGTCATATTGAGATACATTTATCACTGTCATAAGCTTAAAACTGAGATGATTCAACAGCTCATTCATGAAAGGATGACTGTCAGTTGTTCTGACTCTATAGGCAACACAATCCATCAGAGGAGTGGTAATATGAGCTGCCCACTTTCAACCACTGCAGCAAATTTCTGAGAGCTTAAATTGAAACATTTAAATTAGCTTAAATTGAAACAACGTATATTTAGCTGACATATCGAATAAACTACAGTATACATGTTACAAAGACAGTGAGATCTATCCTCAGAGACTTCTTCAATTCTTTAATAAATGCAGTATGGTAATAACCTTTCACGATTACATGAGACTCTCATCTTAACATCATAATAGAGTTCAAGATAAAAATGTACTTTTTGAAGTACACTTCCTATTCTTATCATGTATGTCATCTGTAAAAAAACACAGTAGTAAATTCAGCTACCTAGAAACTTAAAATGGCCCCCATTTAACACATATCATAATAATTATTAGAAAAGTCTTAAGATTTAAAATTCTTACCCAAAACTTCTTCATAATCTACAAGTTCAAACCAGACAACTGCTACTGATGTCCAAACTCCCAGCAAAGCAATTACCATAAACCAGGTGAAAAATGAGCTTCCAGAGAGGCCTTCTTTCTTTCCATTCTTGCTTCCTCCATGCTTAGTCTCTGTTAAAATAAGGCAAACAAGTAGGAAAAATGGATTTGAGTTAGAAAATTACAACTGAGAATATAATTATAAATCTTGTTTCTCATGCCTACACAGAATACAAGACACTTGAGTAACACTTTGGGGGGTATTTTGTTGTTTGGTATTTTGTTTTTAAACTTCACCACTGTTACTTGCTTTTCATACAACTGTGAACTATAGCAGGAAGCTCGATGACTATCTAAGTAAAAGCCCTATAATGAAGCAACCACCAAAACCCACATGCAGTTTGTCTTAACAACTTAGTTGGAAATCCCTCCCTCCACCCCTTTAGCGTATATTTATACAGAGCTTAACATTTTTGAGATGCTTTGCGTTTGTGCCAACAGGTCTCAAACTGCCACCAGAGGGCAATACGATCAGCAGAAACAGTTTGGAAGAAAAGCATTTCTTCTGAATCAAGTTTCAAAGCTAGGTGAATTAGCTCACCGAATCAACATGAAAATTCAAATAGCCTAAGAAGGCTTTAAAATCTAAACCGAATTAGGGCTAAGACTCTTAAGTTCAGGCACACTACCAACTAAAAATATCTTCCCTGTCGCTTAGAATCAAGCAGAAATTGACTACATGCTGAATACCTTTAGACTTCCAGTCCCATGAAACATACAAGTAAAAGGATGACACAAAGACTTCATGCAAATCACAGCTTCACTTATAACCACACATATGAAAAGTAAGTCTATAAAAAACACAATAGTTAATAAACAAACCACTGGGAAAAGAAAGACCTCAACTTAGCATATTGGTAAGGGGTTTCAAATGGTTATCACCACTAGAGAAGACATAAATTGCCTGGTGCATTGCTTTAGGATCATTTAGGATCATTTTAGGGAAAGAGCACTTGGCTGCAGGTTCATGTCTACCAGCCTAAACCACTTCATTCCCTTCTAAGCACCAGCCTTCGTGTGTTCAGCTACATTCAGTCCTAGTTATTGAAGTAAAACTATTTCTTACGTATTTTGAAATACTTGAGGAACTTTGTCATGAATGTTGTGATAATATAATAAGGTAGGAAGTTAACTTTATCATAGTAACTGTATGTAATGTTTGATATATTTATCAACATTGATCACAGAAAAAGACAAAAATACTCTTGACAGCTAAGTATCAACATGATTGCTTTTTAGAATAGGATGGAGTAGCTCTGAAAGATGAGTAGTGAGAGACTGGTAACTGACTGACTTAGTTCTATAATAGATATTATATAAAAGTACTTTCAGACTGCCTGCCATCAGGTTCACAGCTGTAATAAACTAACCTTTTATGACATTCATTGTGCTATATACTGAGTTCAGATCAATAAAAATAACTGACTCATGTCAGCTCTTACTCAGCTCAGCATTTTATTAAAAAAATATCATTTTATTAAAACCACTCCACACAAAGAACAAATACCAGCTATTTAGTTTCTTTTCTACATTAAACACAAAGTTGCCTTGGTATCGGCTGTCCAACAATATTCAGAGAGAAGCCAAGGCAACTTAGCCTCACCACAGGCATGTATTGCTTGCCACTTCACAGTACCCTAATTACATATGTGCAATGTCCATATACATAACTCATCATAACATCTCTTGTGGGAAACATGTACAGGTACCCTGAAAATAGAGGCAAAGACAAGCAGCGTGTGCCAGTACCTTCAGAAATATGATCAACTGTATATGAAAACTATTTAATGTACTCTTGAGTGCAAAATTTTAGTGTTCAGAAATAACTATACTATGTAACAGCAGAACTTCGGTACTCCTGTGTTTCAGTGAAGTCAACAGAAGCTTTGTACATATTTAAAATGAAACTTCAAGACTAAAAACATTTTAAATTATTCCAGCTTACAACTATGTTCTAGAGTAAACTAGATATTAGAAGAGGCAAATTGGAAAGAGAATGTTACTGTATTTCACACTTACTCATTTACCTTATGGTTTTCTACAGTTTACTGCTAGTTGCCTCTGAGGAAAGGGGCTTTACTTATTAGAAGAACAGGAAAATGGAAAAAAAGACAACTTATTTAAATAATCAAGCATTGCTGTTCATATTTTTCCAGTCTAAAAGACTGCTTCATGCAAATCCCTCAAAACCAGCTTTTGCTATAAAAATGCCATTTCACAACAGTCACAAAGGTACATTTTCATGCTATGGCTTCCTATCTTGCAGGAAAATTATTTTCAAAACTCTTGAAAAATTCTGCTAAGAATTCAATCATGGCAGCTTGATCAGGCAACACTTTAATATAAATTCAAGTTACATAACATAGAATTTACCTGTGGTCTGCACAGATAACCCTACACATAGGGTCAGAACAAAACACTGTTGGCTCAGAGCTCATTCCAGACAGTTAACTCTCAATTCAAGCCCTTTCCCTGCACATGCTGCCAGCCATGTCAGAAGTAGGTCATTTGCCATATCTGGTAAGCCTGTGCTTACACCACCAGATGTCTTTATGGGGAACATCAGAAAGTCTTAAAGCATGCTCTGTTCCTCAACGGCAAATCTTTAGAAGTCCTATACCCCACCAACCCCACATAAGAGTCACGTCTTGATAAAAATGTATGAAAATCTTTTTCCCTTTACCTTACATTAAAGACACCTAATAATTTCATATACTCAAAAAATAACTTTAAAGTCAGATACTTGAAGAAAAAACAATGTTGCTTATGTTAATATGTGCTCTACTCAAACAAAAACTAAGTTACAATTAACCACCTGCCATAAACTCACAAAATACCTCTACTCCAGAGAGCATTTAATCAAAGAGAACAGAGGCAGCCTGTAACACAGACTAGCACAGCAAACTGGCTAGAAAACAGCAACATACCACAGTAAGCCTGTTATTTTGCTGATTATAACATCAGACACAGCTTGTATTTGCAACTACGCATTTTCCACATTTTCCATTTGTTCACAAAAAGGTTAGGATTATACCTGTGTCGTCAGCCATAACATTAGTGATCAATTTCCATAGACAGCGCAAGTGTGTCGATATTTCCGAGAATTAATGTTGAAGGCAGAATAAGAAATGATTTATCCTCACAGTAGTCTTGCAACAGGCGCAAACAAGTTTCCTAAAGCCAGCTCAGCTGGAACCCGAAACTGGACCCAAGAGAAACCTCTCCTCCAAACCTATTTTTAGAGCAGTTATCCTCAGGAGCCAAATGCTTTTCAGAACTCATATGGCAATCTAGTTCTGACGACAATCAAATTCACTCACTCCTCCTAACAGAGAATCCTGGGTAGTTGATCCTTTCCCCTCCCCTTAATCCCCCAACATCAAACAGCAGCGAATGAAACTGAACACATTGTACTGTAGTATTTTTGCTGTAATGTATGCCTCAGTGCCTGATCTCTAAGGACATTAAATCCATCAGCATAAGCTGAGACACAAGTCCGGACACAAAGCTTGCCTGCTTGCATTTGTTAAGTTGGCCCTTGCCCAAGAAACTTTCTCCATGTTTCTCCTCTGCCAGGCTTCCTGAGTATCCTGTGGAGACTGCTTATTAGAAACTTGCTAGCTACTTCAAGAACGAAAGACAGGTAATTTCTAAAATGTAGTTTTGCATCTTCTAAAAGAGTTACTTGAAATCGACCACATGCTTTCTTGCCAAAGAATTTTCAGATCAGAATTGTTCCCCTGGTACACCTCATATTTGCTTCTAGCAGACCCAAAGGAGGGTTACTGATAGTTTTGCCAAATCAAAGCCTGTTAGAATGCAATACACCACATGCCATAAAGGTAAATCAGGCAAAATTTCTACTGCATATTTTATAAAAATAGCGGAGATGTTATTTTTGCTTTGTTGCCCTCCCTTTCTAAAAAGGACTAACATTAACTCATCACATTTATCCCTCCTAAATTCTAACAATATGCAGATTACCTGTACAATTTAAAGCCAACACAAATGATTAATGATCAACCTACTCTATTCTTCTTAAGGACCAAAAAAGGAGAAAAAACCCCACTAATACACTATTCAACTTATTCACATCTTCAATTTTAGCAAATCATTCTTTTTCCATTGTATTTCAAACAAAAGCCAGCTCCTTTTGGGTGGGAGGAAGACAGAAACAAACTCATACCTCATTAACAGCAATTCTAATAAAAACTTTAGGATCTAGTACTCTGCCCTTCCTCCTCCATGCTTCTTTAAATAACACAGCCATCAGGTAGATGGACTGAACAGCAGAATGTTACAGCTACTTTGAAAAACAACATAAACCTCCTGTGGTTTTAACATCCTAGGACTAATTCCCAAGTGCACTTCCCAGTAGCTGAAGGGAGAAAAAAAGTGATAAACACCACCCAACTGAGTTTAAGACTTTTCAAATGGATGTAAAGAAACTACAGGCAGTTTTTCTATAACTAGCATATCTTTTAACTATTCTTAAAGCAACTTGAATACATCAAACAGAATAGATGCTTTAAGAAAGACCTCTTGACTAGTACATTTCAGCAACTTATGTGACACAAAAGTGATTTAGATGAAGATAGGAGGAAAATTTAAACAAAGGGTAAAAGTCACCAAATATATAGAGAAATCAACAGCTTATTAAGGGAAATGATTGTAAGTGCAATTATATGTACTGTATTGCATATAAAACCTATGTTGTTTCGACAGGCGTTAGATTAGGCAATTTGTTGCAACTTCACTTTGGCTGCACCTGCATATGTGGATACTGGGTCTTACTGCAACTGAATTCACAGAACGTACAACTGTTGCTGAGAACCTGAAGTCCATATTATATGTATTTTGGTGGGATTACTCCAAACTAGATCTTACCTGGCTGAATGCCCATAAGCTGTTGCAGCATACCTTTCTGCTTCATTTCACTCAAACCTAAGCAAGTATATTCATGAACAGCAGAACGACTAAAAGCAAAGTTAGTGGAGACACTCAAGAATTTAATTTCACATTTCATTCCCAATCTGAACTAACATACATATCTTGACTTTTAACCAATCTTATCTTGTGCCCTTTAAAAATGAATTGATTGCAAGAACATGTATTCCAAGAAATTACAAACATCTTCTTNTTTAATTTCACATTTCATTCCCAATCTGAACTAACATACATATCTTGACTTTTAACCAATCTTATCTTGTGCCCTTTAAAAATGAATTGATTGCAAGAACATGTATTCCAAGAAATTACAAACATCATCTTTCCTGAAAGAGGAAGCTACAGCTAAAATGGAAAAACTCTTCAGACTCATTGAAAGGAAGATCAACCAAAAGAAAGATGAACCGAAGGGCCACAAAACCGATCATACACTTCGTGAACAACACACAGTAACACACACTTTGAAAAATACCAGCATACACATGTATCTCTCTGTATGCCATAGTTCAAAATATCAACCAACATAATTTTGGTTAGTTTTGTGAAAGACAAAGGTTAAATTGAAGATACATATTTACAATACAATTCAAGATTGGGATAGCTAAGTCACAGAGCAGACTTCTTGCGAGGTCGCGTTCTACTGTGTTCAAATGCTGCGACTACAGGTTTATCTGTTGGTTCTTTTTGGAAGCAACTCAAATTGCTTCACTAACACTCAAAATTATTCTTGACTTCACTTGTACGAAGCATTTCAAATTCTCTGTTTTGAGTTTGAGTTAGTTTTGCTACAACTATGCACTCCTTGCTATTTTTAGTTAATTTTAGAAAAGCATAATTGACAATTAAGCATAGCAGCATTAATTCCACCTGTAGATCACTGCCAAAGCACAAGAAAAGAAGCTTAAAGGAAAAAAAAAGTCAACTACAAACACAAAAATAAAGGCAGACTTCAAAGCATCAACCTAAGCTTTTGTAATGTGCAGAATTATTTCCCACAAAGGTGCATCAGGAAGTAATATGGAAACAATTATGGATTATCACATGAAGAGAAGGGTGCACACCAGCAGGCAGTCAGTAGAAATTCGGAAATCATAGTAAAAAAAAGGGAATACAACCCAGCACTAACCTCAGAGAAACATCTAAAAATAGCATGTCAGAAGTAAAAATTATCAATCAGCTAGATCATAGGGAGACTTTAGAACAACCTTTTTTTAAAAGCAAAAGGCAGAGTGATAAAAAACAGACAGGAGAGAAGTAACAAACTAAACTAAGTTACAATAGAACCATCGTACCACTGATAGAGCTGAACTAGCAGCAGTGCAAAGACAGAAATCAAACTCTCTTACATGAGCATGGCTGACTACTGCTTGACATTTTTGTCAAATTATCTTTTCCAATATGATTAATGGTAAAAAAACTGTTGCAAGCCATTCTCAGTAATAAAATTGCAGTTGTTTTTTTAAAATAGCTTTTACACAAAGGTGTTTTGGACAGGGTCAGTAACAAATATTTTGAGTAAAATATCTCTTAAAGGGAAGTTTACAGCCTTTCCTGTTGATAATATTTGCCCCCTGCCTATTAAAAAACAAGCTTCCCCCCTGCCCCACCCTCAATTCTGTGAGACAGATCATATATGTGTGTATATATAAACACACACTTTTTCTGATACGTATTTTAAAATCTAGACTCAATAAGCATCTGTGTTGAACTGTTCCATTCTGAGAAGTTCACACATCATGATTGCAAGTGCTATCCTGAAGTAAAACAAATTTTCATCTTCAATATTCATTCAGTGTACCAAGGGTGGAATAACACTTTTAATGGACAAATCCGAGCTTTTTATGTGCTTTTACAAACTCTACTTCATTTCATAAGGGAAAAAAGGCGAATGTTTTCTCTNTCTCTTAAAGGGAAGTTTACAGCCTTTCCTGTTGATAATATTTGCCCCCTGCCTATTAAAAAACAAGCTTCCCCCCTGCCCCACCCTCAATTCTGTGAGACAGATCATATATGTGTGTATATATAAACACACACTTTTTCTGATACGTATTTTAAAATCTAGACTCAATAAGCATCTGTGTTGAACTGTTCCATTCTGAGAAGTTCACACATCATGATTGCAAGTGCTATCCTGAAGTAAAACAAATTTTCATCTTCAATATTCATTCAGTGTACCAAGGGTGGAATAACACTTTTAATGGACAAATCCGAGCTTTTTATGTGCTTTTACAAACTCTACTTCATTTCATAAGGGAAAAAAGGCTAATGTTTTCTCTGTTTACTTTACAGACAGAATAGAGATTTTTACTAAAATACTTACGGTTTCATTTATAAGATATTTCCAAACTTAAATTTTCATAAGCATCCATATTCAGAAATATTTGTTTGTTTTCCAAACAATCATGACAGCAGGTTCCTCAGAGTTTAGATCTAAAGTTTTTGGTAAAGGTTTACTTCTAATAAGTTCAATATAAATTCTGTNTTACTAAAATACTTACGGTTTCATTTATAAGATATTTCCAAACTTAAATTTTCATAAGCATCCATATTCAGAAATATTTGTTTGTTTTCCAAACAATCATGACAGCAGGTTCCTCAGAGTTTAGATCTAAAGTTTTTGGTAAAGGTTTACTTTAATAAATTCAATATAAATTCTGTGTGATACATCGTTGATTCTTCCTTCTGATATCTAAATCTCCTTCAGCATTGCAACCTTAATGGAAATTAAGGAAAAAAAAAAAAGGGGCTTTATTATTATTCTCATTAAAAACTAGATCCCTGCTCTGCACTTTATATAATCCAGACTACATGGTCACAAAGATACCTGTACGCATTATGAAAGTACTTTAACAAACTAAATCAGAAACTTACTAGTTAGGAACAGGGAAATGGATAGAAAAGAGAGAGCCAGAAGTTCAAAGAAAACACAAAGACCAGAACTTAAAGTTGAAATAGTAAGTTAGCCAAATAAAAGGCAATTTTGACTCTCCTGCTGCCTCTTCACAGAGTTTTAGTGTGGAGTTTGAGGAACTTTTCCTTATTCCACAATATAATCAATCCTCACATAAACCTTTAAGATCCTTAACTTTCAATTCCTATAAGATTTCTCATAGTGAAGCATCCTATTATATAAACAAGTAAAGAACAACATCCTGAAAATAAGAGCAAAGTCATAACTTCAGGAGTCCATAACTAACCAGTCTGATCATGGAGATACTGAGGGTGGCCAACCTGCAGGGGAGAGTGGGGGGGAATAGTGGGGGGAAGATGCATCACAAAATGCATAAAAAAAAATCCCTAGGCTCCTAAGTGCCCTGCTGAACTTCCCCAGAGAAAGGAAACTCCTTTCAATAGATGAAGGGATTCCGTTGAACCATCTCCTGGAATGCACCACTTAATCAGGATGTGAAAGATCAGAGATTCAGTTCTTTCCTCTGCACTGGGAAACAGCATTTGACTGTCTCCAAAGGTCTAAAACACATTTTTAACTATACCCAAGGGTATGAGAACAAAGCCATTCTAGTCCTTCACAACGAAGCTGTTTATTTATTTGTGCACAGTCAAATCTTAACTGGCCACAACAGCAACTTTAAAGAGAGGAGCTCTGCAGAACAGAGACTAAAGTCCAGTTTTTCCCATTCTTTCTAGGTAAGAAAGGGGACTCTGGACATAAGGGGCCTATCATCAAGCTCACTCTCAGTAGACTGAATCTCTGTTTCACATTGAATTGGAACAGTTTCAATAACAAGAAGTTAAAACTCACACTCTCGCTCCTGTTTAAGTATAACCCATAAACAGCAGCTGCAACACAGAAAGTCAAACAAACTTTTTCTTCAAGAAGAAAATGGAATGAAATCTTTTTCTCCTCTATCCTGGGGGAGAGCTCCAATTACCAAAGTATTGCACAGATGTAAGAAACCACTCTTTCTAGCCCTGTTCTACACAGAATCAGATCTGCAATCCTATTACCTGAAAATATGCTTCAATTAAAATAGATAAATGTAGGTTTTTTTCCTTTTTCATATTCAGTATATAAAGAGAGATGGACCATACTTTTTAAAGGTCATCCCATTTCTCAATGTAAGCTGTTACAGTTCAAATTACTTTTAAGCCTTCAGATACCTTTCTGGTTCACAGCAAGGACCACAATATTTTAAAAAGTTTTTAGTTGCAAGCTAAGGTGATTTGTTACTAAGTGAGAATTAATTATTCATCAGAAAAGAATCCAACACAAAACAAGAATAAGATGATCATCTGGCTGACTGATATCAAGCATCATTCTCAGGGTTATTTTTTTAAATTATTATTCTTATGTAGTTACATTTATTCTGTCTATAAACAGTGAACATATCCTGATTGCTTTCCATCTAAATGATTCTTCTAAGACATACTTACACAAAAAAATCTGAAAATTTATTCAGAAGAAATCTACTTGTAAAAGAAACATAAGAATGACTAGCTTTGTTGGTTCTTTTTAAAGAAACAGAAGGTTTTTTTCTCTAGGGGAAAAACAGTCACAAACTAAAGACAAAAAGAAACTTATTGAGACATTCTGTCCTAGGAGGTTGCAGTTCCCTAAGACTTGTCAAAGGCACTTTATCTAAATACAGCACAACAGTGAATTCTACTTGCAGTGCTAGCTCCGCACTTTTCAATGACATTTGGAGAGACCAGCTGTTTGTCACTATAAGAGCTGCTGCTGTTAACAACTTTCCTCTGAAGTTCTGTTCATCTAAGCATAACTGCTGAAGTCAGAGGAGGTAAAAATGAATACAGAGATACAGGGTAACAAGAGAAAATCCTGAATCTGCACCTGCTTGTTTTGTAAATGTACTAGAAAGATAATCATTTTCAAGAGCTAGTCAAATTTTGTCCAGGACATGTTTTGGGTTTTTTTGTTATTCAAATAAACATTTTTTTGGATAGTTCTTCAATTAGAATTTATTACAAGGAAAAAAATACACACAGATGTGCACGCAGCTTAGATGACTAATAATGACACCGCTTACAACTTGAAAGAGTTTTATAATTAATACTATCAACAGGAATATATTTAAAGCAGTATTTAATGCATCCGTCACACACTCTCGGAATAGTTTGGATTACTTTTTAGAAAAAAAAACCAAACATTTTTCTCCACAAACTTAAAGATAGTACAGTAACAGGCTTAGAGACAGCACTTCAGCAAAAAAAAAATTCTGTAAAGACAGAACAAAAATATTTTGTGTTATGTATTTACTTAATCTAAGTAGTTCTGTACAGAAAACTAAGCCTTCCCACATTCTGATATTTTTCACAAACACTTCAGTCATTTTCTCAAGCTTTGTTTTTATGTGTATACAAACACAAAATAGAATTAATGTCCAAAATTGAATGTAGAACTTGCGTCTTGTAAACTTGACTCAAGCATAGGTTTTGTACCCTTTCTACTCTCTCCCCTCTTTCAAGCTACTCCCCAAAATTCTAACTTTGACATCTCAAACACCAAGCCAAGAAATTCAAGGTTAAGACTAAAAGCTTATAATGAAATTTTAGTTTGTCTCCTGCTACAGGATCAACATATCTCTATCAGCCGTAACACTGGTGAGGAGACTAAATTAATTCTGATTTTAACTGCGCAGATGACAAACATCTTTAACAGCTGCTGTTTTGATTAATCCGCTTTCTCCCACAGAATATTTGAAAATAATAAGATATAAAATTATACAATCTACCTGTCTCGTATTTGAATGATTTAAGGTAGCCAATAGTCCTACATAATTACTAGGTTAACTAAATATTTGGTTGTATTTAGGCCAGGGCAGAGTTCAGGAAAGCTAAACACAGAGAGGAAATACAAGAAATATTTAAGCCCAGAACATGCAAGTTCTGGTGGTGGTGACCTTTAAAAAAAGTTTCTATTACATAATGTTGAAAATTCTCATCCCTGTATATAGCCTGCTGGCATTAATTTTAGGGTATTTTTTCCTTGTTCCATTTTCCTATTCAGTAATGTGGGGCACATGAATTTGTTTTAGCAACAAGTCCCAATTAAGCCACAAAGGAAAGAAAACAGATGATGTAGCTTCAGTTCTTTCAGTTTTTTTTCAACATTTGAACCAGTGTCAAATAGAAGCAAATAAAACTCAGTTGCCATGTAAGTACCTACAACTCTGCTATTTATGGGTTACTGCTCATGAAAAAAAGAACTTTTTAAAATTCCTTATTTAATGACTAAAACTTATCAAAGTTTCAAGTCTGATAATAAGTCCATTTAATTAGGTGCCAGTTCATAGAGGTGCTATGCATCTACAGTTCCTAGCATTCAGAAAAGTTTGTACGTGTCTCATACCTACAGTAACTACATATTCTTGGACCTGTAAATACTGTCTAAAATATGTTGTTAGGAGATCTCAGTTGCAAAAGTATTCCTCTTTTCACAACTTTCTTGCTACAAAAGATATGGCCATGTCCTCCAGTTAGTATGGAAAGAAATAGTTTCACAGTTACAAACCGCTATCTGAGCTTTATTTAATAATACTAAAAAAACACCTTAGAAACACTAGTGTAAAAAGCGAGAAAGTGAGATGTGTTATATTAGTAATTAATTGTCAATTATCATTTAAGCAGAACCTCAGGAAACCAAATTACAAAACAAGAAAACTGCTACCACTATTAAATACTTTATAAAGAAAGTCTTCAAACAAACAACTTGGTAGCATTTGTTACACTGGATAAGTACATGCATGGTAATTGCGCAACTGCATATGAAGGGGAGACTAAAATTTGTTTCATTTAAAAATTTCTAACAAAGCTGAACCACACACGTCTGTTCAAACTCAGTAGATGCTTATCTGCATACTTCATTTCCAGTGTGTTTACAGATACATAACAGAGTTATGATTTCCACTTCAAAGCATAGCTCAAAACTCTTCCATGCAAAAAGCTAGTCTGTAGGATGCAGTTAGGAAAAAGATTGCTGCAGGCTATCACGCAGATTACCAGTTTGCGGTGATCATGACGAAAGAATCACTTGGAGTAAATCAGAACTTCACCGCTCAAGTTCTCTACAATGAAGAATTCAACAGCAGAATTAGCACAGGAACACCTTTTACATGTTTCAAAGTGATTCAAAAAGGTCCAGCTAAAAGTGAACTTCGCATTCTGTATTTATAAATAATTGCAACCCCTTTTACTGCTACTAAATTTTGTTGTCTTTACTGAAGCCCTTACATACTCAGCTGTTACATTAGCGTATCCAACCATTATTCACATTCCATGTTCACACCATGGCTCCGTGATGACATGATCAAACATAAAGCTCTAGATTCAACTTCACTGTACCCTGATGCCCAGCAACTCATTGTCATCCCTTCCCTACGACTTTCTATTAAGCTGCGCACTGAGCTAGTCTGGGGAAAAAGGAAACAAGACAGCTTTCAACTTACCAGTTCTCTGGTGTGGTTCACCCAGCATCTGCACAACTACTAATTCAGGTCCAGAGAAGGGGAATTGAAAAGAGGAAGACCACAAAGCAACCTCAGACTAGATTAAGCTGACTGCAGACCTGTAGCATTGAACCATACAAAGATTTAACTTCTTAATCCCCCAATATGCTAGTCTAGCTACCACCTCTGAGAGACAATTTTCAGGTTCATTCTAACCGCCAAAATCTAAGAAAATATACTCCAACTTTCTGTCTCCCTGAGAATATTAGTTATAATTTAGGTTCACCACCTCGCATTTTAAACAAGCTCTATCCTCAAGATGCTACTGAAAAGGTTACCTCTCTTGCATACCATTTAAACTCTTAATGAAATGCTCAAAAAGTATATGAATGCAGACATGCTTACAGATGAAGGGAAATAGTATCTTCCGCAAATAGTACCTTCTGGTCCACAATGACTTCCTGTATGCAGGTGAAGATATGTTGGACAACACAGAGCAGGCCCAAGATTTCAGCCCATGCTGGATCAAAAGGGGCAATAGAACTTTCCATGTGGCAGCATCTCCAGAAGCAGGGAGAGGAATCTCCCAGTGCTCCAGAATTCTTAAGGAGAAAAAGTACTGATAGAAGGAAGTATCAGGCTCTCTTTGGTTTTATGTTAATCCTGCTACACTTAGGTATCAATCTTAAAGCCAGAAATAATACTTTCTTGAAAAAAAAAAACAAAGGGAAGAAATTGAAATGCCAGGCAATATAGAAAAATAAGTCATAAAAGCATACACTGTGTTCAAATCGATCGTTTTTCATCGCAAAGTGACTTTGGCAGTCAGTTACCGTACCTTTCAATAGCTAACAGCATATAGAAAGTTTCATACAGATAGACTAAAGCCATGACAGAGTTGCCTTTTTAGGCTTTAGAGCTCATTTAACTCTAGTTTTAGACAAACAAATGAAGAGGTATATCAGGGACTCGCTATTCCAATGCAAATCTGCTCACGTGTACAGAGGAATACCTGTGATAACAATTTTAAGAACGTTATTTACATCACTTTCATTTAATCAGACAAAAGAAGACTGACTTGTCTGAAGACTTACTGCCTGAAGTTTTGTACAGAACATTTAAAAAAAGAAAACAAAAACAAGCAAAAAAAAAGAGAAGGGGGAAAAAAGCCCAGCAAAACGAGTCATTTCACTGACAGCACTGCTGCAACATACCATGTAAATTACAGATGTTTCAATCAATACTGTTGCTTCCATTATTTAATTTGACAGATTATTTTACAATATCTTAAAACGTTTTCCAGAAAGGCCACCCTGAACAAGACACAAGGCAGACAGATGAATCACAAAGAGGTGGCTGACTGTATTTTCATGGTTTTGCTATTTGTATTAGCATATGTCTCAGGGTTTCCTGAAGATTTAGGGAAGAGCCATACAAGCACACATACACAGTTGTTATTTAGATACTTTGTTACTGACATGAGCAATTGATACTTCCAAAGCTATAATTGACTATTAGATACCAGGTGCATGAATGCCATTAAAATTCAGAGATCTAGGATTAATCTCACAAGTTGTAATCAGCTTTCCCAGTTAAATCCATCTTGTTCTGAATACAGAGACATGTTTTTTACCAGTCTGTGCCAAATGGCTTAAAAAACAGTAATATCTGGCACTAGTGGTAAAATTCAAGATCTTTGACTGGTTGAAGGAAACTAAATTAGGCAATAAGATAAGCTTAGGGAAGAAATAACCGCAACACTTCTAAAACAGTATATAAAGATTCCACCAGTGGGACATAGACAAAAATTTCTCATTTGTCTGCAACAGTCATATAGCAACCCTAACAAAGCAGTAACTCTCCGTTGTATACTCCTGAATACCAAAGATGTAACAAGAAAACATTCTCGCATTGAGTTTAAATAGCCAAATGAAAGCACTAAGTAGCACACTAACTGAATTCATGAGAATTTGTATTAGTTCGGTAAACGCTAGGAGTTAAGACTTAGACAAACCAGTCAAAACATTTGTTAAGCCCCACAGAGCACCCTGAGTTTACATCTCACTTATGACCTCCAACACCTTAATACTCTTCTTCCTAAAGATTAGGATCAGAATTAAAATGAAGAAGGAAATAACGCACAGATTGTAACACAAGAAATCGGATGACACACTACACAACTGTAAAGTCAAGAGCACACAAGCCAGCAGTTCAGATCACAAATTAGAGACAGAATTTTTAGATAGATCGAAACATCACATTTACACAGAATCCATAGCGTAAGTAAAGGAGATGTTATTCTAGAACACAGCTGGGTAGCTGAGAGAGACCAGAAAAGGCACGGGCAATCCAACTTAAAGCACTGGTAGTAGCGATACGAAGTTCAATGTTCCCAAGAGCCAACAAAAGAGCTTCAGCAGGAAAAAAAGTGACCTGTTCAGCTGATGACCTTTCCCTCCTCCTTAGGTAAATTAAAAAGCTAATGGAGAGCCTCACCCAGAGAAAGCACACTATAAAGTAGTCTTTACAACAGAGATGAAATAAAATGTAAAAGTTCATGCAAATTAACAGGCACAACTATCTTTCTACAAGTGATACTGTTAACTAAAAAAGAATTTATATTAGCATAAAATTGCATTTGCATAAGGACTCCCACCTGTAGTTAGAAATACAGACAGCAATTACTGTACAACTATACGATCAGCGAGAATTACGTTTAACTATGTCCTTGCTTATGTACTGTAAGACAAAAGACACCACACAGCAACATGATAGATGCCTTACCATCAGTACCCTTACTGCTACAAGCAAGCATAGCTTATAAAGTAATTCCTACTTTTTCAGCCATCTGTATTTCAGAAATAGCTGGGCTGCTGATCCTTGCTCTTACTCAAAGGCTTCTCCACAACCACCTGCTAATACCCAAGACGTTTCCAAGTTTCCCATCTCATGAAACTTGAGGGACTTAATTCATGATCAGGTGACACACACTTGTTCCCGCACCAAAACAGTCCCTCATCTAACGATGCTTTAAGTAATATTCCAGCAAGTATCCACTACTTTATCTAGCTGTTTATAATCTATTCTCTTCCTTTTGAGATGCCATAGTTTTTACAATGTATTCTGTAGGCTAGTGACAAGAAGCCAAACTTTCCAGTAAAAATAACACACACATATTTCCCTCCCTAAGTGTCCCCAAACTGTCCCATGGTGACCTGTTTTTCACTTCTGTACTCCAAATAAAATTATTGGCATAGTCAGACAATTCTGTAAATGTCACTTTCAAAGAAGCATCCATCAGTAGCAGTACGATGCTTAAATACAAAGCTATTTTTTAATTAGGACTGATTTGACAGCTTCTAATATATGACTTTTGAAAGTAAAAGGTAGAGGTCTATTTCTGAAAAATATTTAGTTCCATTGTCCTCGGTACACAGATTTTTCAGATGTGCTGTCCATTCAGTGGTTTCAGAGCTATGAACAAAACCTTGGCAAGAAGCCACGTCCTCTCCCATGAACTGCTGTGAAAATGAATACTACAACATTATCAAGAACTGCCTCAACCTTGAGGTTTCCATACCTCCCAGTCTCAATTACTAGCCATCTCAAAATTATTTCCTCATCTCATTTTCACATCCCTCAACTATGGAAGGCTTACTGGCTGCTGTGAAGAACTCTCCTCCTCTAGCTGTTCCTTTATTCACACAAGAGTAATCATCCATTACCTCCTTCTGCAGCTGCAAATACAAAACCAGCATCAGCTTCATGCTGCAATTTCTACAGTTGTCCCAGGGATTCTAACTAGGAGTTGCTGAAACTAATAAAACATTTGTCTAAATTTAAGAGGTTACATCTTAGGAGAGTGCCTAACACATTACTCATACTGCTTCAGTCCCTCATAGATAACAGTAAATAAAAGAGTCCCCAGTGCAATTACACAAACCAGATCTCTTTTAATACAAAGAGATAAGTTTTACCCAGCTGAAAACAAAAAGCCATGGGATACTTTTTTCCCCTAGTCGGAGGTTTTGTTTCCTGATAAATTTATTTTTCAAATGTTGACAAACCTTTAAAGTTATATTTGAAATATTAACAGAACCATTTTTAGTATTTGAAATTATACCAGCGATGCATGTTCTTAATGCATTATCATTGAAAATCTGTATTTAGCATGCTTAATACTAGATGATGATCAGAGCACCTCCAGTCCAAGCAAAAGCTGTAATATGGACTCTACAGCATAGGCCAGCAATTGAAAGAGAAGAATTTTTAAAAAAGAAAATTAAAAAAAACCCATAATCACTTCTACGAACACTGTAATATCATTGCAATATCACCTCTAAACTCTTTTATGCCTAAGTATATTTGAAATCTTTTTCTCTTAATTCATTATGTGACAGGTAAACTCATCCTATATGGTTCATCCTTTAATTAACACCGTTCTTGATATTATTGCTATATTCAAAGTGGAAAAACAGATACTGGTTCAGTGTTGTCTCCACCTTTCATCACATACCAAGCTCAAAACCAAAGAAGTTACCACAAGCAAACATTCAATCTCTGATAAGAGCCCTTCCTTCCATCAGTGCAGCGTGCACAGTCGCACAGCAACTGCAGAAGCATATACCTTTTTCTTCTTTCAAGCATGCTCTGCTATGCTTAAAAATACTACTGCACGTAAAGCTTTCCCTACCTAAACTGTCCACACATAGTAGCTTATGAATAATCAGATTTGCCAAGGTATTCTTAACTGGGGAAGGGGCGGGGCGGGTGGGGGTAGCGATAGCCGTCTCAAAAAATCTTCTGTTTGCATTTTTCCAAGATTATTCCTCCTTGCTTCTCTACTCGCAGAAACCATCAGCTCAGATGCTACATCTACAATAGATCTACTAACTTTAGACCAGTGCTGTTAAACAGGTCAGCCTGAGGACATGTTCCAACATCCACGTTCGAACACAAGAATAACAACGACCGCACTAGCATCTAATGCTGGGCATCCCGGCTTCTGGAGGAAAAGATCTGAGCACTCTTTCCCGGGATATCCACAGATGCCGAGGCCCGGAGCTCACCCCAACCCTTTCGGGAAGCTTTCAAGGGGCGTCCCCCTCCCCGCCTAGGCCCTGCCACGCAACTTTCTCCTTCGCGTGAACTCCCGAGAACGGGAACGACGGAAACCCAAGGGACAGACCCCAGCCATCCGCCCCCGCCGTGCCAGAGGAGCGCGGCCCCCGCACGCCCACACCCCGCGGCCGAGGGCCGGCAGAGAGGAGCGGGAGGGCGGGGGAGGCTGCACCCCAGCCCGCTCNTGGGGTGTTCCAGCGAGGAGGACGAGAGCGCGGAGGGCGCTGGGATGCCCGTGTGCCCGCCGGCAAGGCTGGGTCGCCCGCTGGCCGGTGCTCTGGGCCCGGCAGCGTCCGAGCCGGCGGCTGGCGAGGAGACCCCGGCGATGCGGGTGGGCCAGGCCGGGGCGCTGGGGCGCCGTGCGGGTGAAGGGGCTCCCCGCCGCCCTCAGCGGGCCGCGGGCAGGAGGCTTGGGAAGGTGAAGCTGGCTGGGCGGGCGCTGGTTGTTTCTGCGGAGAGTGCTTAGGGCAGTCTGTCCTGTCCCTCAAACCTCGGCACGTTCCTCAAACGCTCGGGCGTTAGTCACGCGTCCCGTTAAACGTCCAGATTGTGGGAAATAGCCCGTTAAGCCTTTCAGAGGGCGCCTTTTCAACCGGCCTGGTANAGACGCAGCACCCCCTCACTTCGCCCGGCGGCATTGCTCCCTACCCCTGCCCCTGTCCCGACCCCGGCCCTGGCCCTGGCCGCCGCCCTGCAGCGGTACGCCCCGCTCCCTCCCGCCGGACGGGCCAGCCCTCGCGGGGCCGCGGGAGCCCCCACCCCTTCCCTTCGCGGCGCCGCCGCTCACCTCTCTTAGAGCCCGGGCTGGGACTGCCGCTGGCGCCTCTGGAGCTCTTGCGTGAGGCCATGGCACCTCCTGTCAGGCGGCGGGGAGTGGGGGGGTGGGAGGGGGCGGCGGCGGCTGCGCGGGCGGCGGG
>VZSC01000925.1:70319-97140 GCA_013398225.1 Steatornis caripensis | reverse complement strand
TGGGCGGGCGCTGGTTGTTTCTGCGGAGAGTGCTTAGGGCAGTCTGTCCTGTCCCTCAAACCTCGGCACGTTCCTCAAACGCTCGGGCGTTAGTCACGCGTCCCGTTAAACGTCCAGATTATGGGAAATAGCCCGTTAAGCCTTTCAGAGGGCGCCTTTTCAACCGGCCTGGTAAGAGAGTTTGAATACCTTACATCAACGGGTGAATTCTCAAACAAGCTTTCTAAGGCTTTAAAAATGCTTAAAATAGACGGTGACAAAATAAGCCTCTTTTTCACAGGAATTCAGGATGCATCTTGTTACTCAGTGATTTGGACTGCGACTTACTTAAGTACCGGTTTGGCATAACGCTAAAACTCTGAAACAAACAAACAAACAAAAAAATCAAACCCCACCTTTGAGTCCTGACCCTAAGGTCAAAATAAACAATTCTGGAAATTAGGGCTTTTGCAAGTGGATGTGTGGAGAGGGAAGGCTTTTCCCGAAAACAAAGGTTGGCACTGTGTTTTGAACTGAGTAATGCAATAAAGCTAACCCGAAATAATCATTTACTGAAGACCATTAATCGGTGATTTTGAATGAGATTTGGACTTAAGTGCTCAGACAAGTAACAGGATGGCAGCGCGGGTACTTTAGCCAGTAGAAGTAAAAGCAACTAATTTTGTATAATAAAAACTAATGAAGCCTACTTCTTGGTATCTCTCATGTCAATTAATTGGTATCTAGTACAGTTGAGTATCCGAACTTTTCACTTGGTTATGGCGCTCTACCAAAGTCTTATTTTCGCACCATGTGTAAGGACTTAATACTTTTGAGAGGTCCTCCTTTTTTTCTAGTGAGGCTGAAACTGCCCAACAAGTTCAAAATCTGCTAGGGAGGATCAGACGTACTCGTGACCACGTACGATTTCTCACAGAAAAGTAACAGGATGAATTATTAAAGTTTCAGCGAATCACAATGTAAGGAACAAATTGTACCAAGGAAAGCAAGAAAAAATTGATAATCTGTATCTGGGATTACTGAAAATATAATTAATTAGTAGAAAATAACTCTCTGTGTGACTGTATTCTTGTGAGTAGTAATTACTATTACAATAGTAGACAATAGCTTTTTGTGGTTAATGTGGGATACAGTTTCCTGAAGCTATACTGTGGGATGTGGCAGTTTGATAAGAAATATTAAGAACATTGAAGCAACTAGGTGAGCAGTGCCACTTAGAAGGACGTTGCTAATGATTTACTGTGAACAAAATTTTTGACTGTGATGGTCCAAAATGGTCCAAAAATGGACTGTAAAATTCCTTACTTCCATTTTCATTGGCACACAGCTGCAAGCATTTCATATTTGGTGTATTCAGTACCTGCTTGTAGGTTCTTCTGTCCAAGACTCCTCTCTTGCAGGATTAATACAGAGAGGCACAAACGCTCATGGCAGTATTGTACCTTTATGCTGATTACTAGCCTTCTGCATGATGTTGTTTTTCAGAGGTTGCTGTTGATCTCCCATAGTTTCAGGAAGACTTTTTGTTCTCAGTCCACAGATAACTCTAAACTGAAGAAGAAGGTTGGATAAGAGGGGCTATTGTCTTCTAGTGATCAGAGAATTTTTTTTTTATGTTCCTGCCTGATATCTCTGATCACGTACTTAAAATCTGATCATCATGTGTGGTTTCGGGCTAAGCAGCCTTTCAGATAAACTTAGCATAAAGCAGTAGGCCTGGTTTTCCTGNGCCTGATATCTCTGATCACGTACTTAAAATCTGATCATCATGTGTGGTTTTGGGCTAAGCAGCCTTTCAGATAAACAGCATAAAGCAGTAGGTCTGGTTTTCCTACTGCAATCACCCAAAGACAATTCAGGTATGGGCTGTGTGATCCATGTTGTGCCATTGAAAAAGCTTTGGGCAGCTTGTGGCTCATTCTAGGTACGGTAATGCTTAATTTGATTTAAATTTGCCAGGGTGACTGTTGCAGCAAATGATGTGATGATCCCTTCTGATCTGAAATTGAAGGAATATTGATGCAAATTTTTAAATCTTGGGAAAGATGATGGAGAGAAAAGCAAATAATGTGGGTAGGTGAATGTGTGTGGGAACGGTTTGTCATTTTTAATCTGCTTGATTGTTGTAGAGCTACGTGTTTGCTACATTGTAAGGGTATGCAGTAATACACAAGAAGATAAATCTCATTGGTTTTGTTTGTAGGAGGGAAAGAAACAGGGCAGAAAAAGAGTGTAGCAATGAGAAAAGAGCAAGTTTGTAAGGCAAAGGCAAACAAGAAAAGCCAGAAAAAACAGAAGGTATAAAAACAGAAGTTACATAATAAAGGCAAGAGGTATGAGACAGAGCCCACAGCAGTCAGTTGGAGTCTTTCCACTTGGATCAGGCTTATTTAAAACAGAATATAAAAAATTCTGCCTTTTGGCAAGAATCACATTTACCCCCACTCCAGACTGTCCTGATTGACTGCTTGTTGAGACTACAGCAAAACTAAATTTAAATTAGGCTGCGTATCATAAATCATTGTATTAGAAGAATGCCAGCGATTAATGAGCCTTGCTCAGAAAAATAAATACATATTTTTACGGTGCGTTTTGTTTCCATAAATACCTTTGCATTAATGCAGTCACAGCTGTTTTTGCTGGCCTGATTAATTCAACAGTACAGCGATACTGCTATTTGACAGAAAGAAACACATCCAAGGTGATAAGCAGAAGCAGCAATGAAACAATTACACAAGAGGAGGATTCAGTCTCTAGTATCCTAATTTCTAATAGAACTGCAAATATATGTCCCGTCTGTAGCAGGGAAAAGAGATGCTGAGTAAAAGAGGCATTATTACTATGAAAGAATGAGTGGTATCTACTTAAAGCAGCCATTAATTTAGCCCTATATTTTTCATTTACTATATCATAGCTGAATAAGCCATTTTAAATCCCCTGTACCTGTTCCAAATTCAGTACAATAATTTTGAGTTTAAGCTGTGTGTTCTATTGACAAATTGATTTCTNTTACACAAGAGGAGGATTCAGTCTCTAGTATCCTAATTTCTAATAGAACTGCAAATATATGTCCCGTCTGTAGCAGGGAAAAGAGATGCTGAGTAAAAGAGGCATTATTACTATGAAAGAATGAGTGGTATCTACTTAAAGCAGCCATTAATTTAGCCCTATATTTTTCATTTACTATATCATAGCTGAATAAGCCATTTTAAATCCCATGTACCTGTTCCAAATTCAGTGCAATAATTTTGAGTTTAAGCTGCGTGTTCTGTTGACAAATTGATTTCCGTTCACAGTTTTTATCTGGATTTGTCACAAAGTCATCTGTTATATTGTTATTAGGCCACGACATTTCTTGTATTAAAAAAGTATAGGGAATAATTGAATGCTTAGAGGGTTCAACGTTATTCTGTTGGTGTTCCTGAGCCATGCTATTCATATGTTGGTCATTCTAACTGAATTACAACTGTTCATTAGATTATGTTCATTTCTCATAAGTAAGTGGGTTTCAATTGATCATTAAGGGAAAATCCGTTCTCCAACCTGAGGAGGAAAATTTTTTTTTTACTTAATAGATTGCAATGAAAAGAGGTAGAGGATTCTCAGGATATGATAAAAATAATATGATAAAATTCTAAGATGGTCTAAGATTTTTAAATAGAAAACTTTGGCATTTAGAATTTTAAGGTTTTTGATTGTCCAGATGTTATTTTTTTGATGCACAGTGACTGAACTTAAGCACTTTGCTAGCCAGTTGGAAAAGATGTTTCCACCAGCAGACTTTGTGTTCAAAAATGCGATGGGTGAACTTGGAGCAAAGAGGGTGATGAACAGGTTTTACTGTTTGTTTTCTGGATTATCAAGTTGACACTTGAACTGCTGATCAACTTTCTGGTTTCTAGTGGGTTTACAGGCAGTACAGAGACCCAACAGCCAGCCATTTGCATTTGTCAGCCAGAATTCACCAACCACTTATAGAAAACCAGATCAGATGTTTTCCAAGGAGGGAGAGAAAAAGAGAAGGTAAGGAGTGTCTCAGTTATCCAAATGGAAACAACGGCATTGTCTGTGGTGGTGTTCCACCTACAGCTAGTTGAATCTGCAGCAAAGAAAGGTGTGTTTGAGTTGGTTATTCTTGAGGAGGAATTCTCTCTCCTTTATTTATTTAGTTATTTTTACAATACTTTTATGGCACTAGACACCTGTTATTAGATTTGTACATTCTTGTATAAATTTAGAACATTTTCTAAATAGTTGGTGATAGTGACAAATGGAAAGCAGCCGTTTGTTGGATAGGCATTCAGAAGGATGTAATTGTCTGAAATACAAGGGACACAAAGAACTTGAGCCAGGTGAAGCATGTCTAGTTCAGGCAAAGCTAGAGTTGAAGCAAAGTTTGGTTTAAAATTGCTAAAGTAAAATGTAGGCTACGTATTATAAAGTCTAGGTCAAAAGCTTGTTCTCCTTGTGCTCGGCTGATTTGTGTCAACCTCCCCAATGAGTAACTCAAATAGCATTTGGCTTTTGGATCAGTAGCATGGCCCGGTAGTCTAGAATTTGTTACAGCATTGCTTGGATTCTGCGGGTCTTACTGCAGATTTTGCCAGATTTCTTTCAGCTAAATTGATCCCCGTGAGTGTAATTAAAGCTGAGAATGAAGCTAACTTCTCAGAGTGAGATTTTGCATCTGATGATTAGATTTTGCATAAACTGTGAAGATTATTTGGAGTTTGAGTGAGGCCTTTTGTCATGTCATTATGCACCAACACAGGAATGTGTGGATTTGTCTCCTACAGCATGAGAGTCTCAGAAGAAAAGAGCAAAAATTTCTTTGTGCACCTGTAACGGTTGCTTATAATGTGTATCCTCAGAAGGGCAATCAAAAACTAGCCTTGGAAGACTTTTAAACTGGAAGTCATACCTTCCAGATGAATTGAGAGGAACTAATGTAGCTCACATAGTGCAAAACACAGGTTGGCTGGAGATAAAGACTACAACAAACCAAGATCTTTATTACTTGAATTATCTTGGATAAAATCCTCATCAGAGTGGCAGCAAGAGAACGAGGCTTAGTCAGCCATTCCCAGCACTTAACTTTATACCTGCTACTGAAATTAGCAAGAAAAATAAGAGCGAAAAGGTACTCTCCTGCCAGTGTACTGCCTGCTCTTTTCCAGAGTTAAATTTTAGAGCAAAAAGGGGGAAAGCATAAAAATTATCTCTATTCTGCAATTGCATTTGGTAAAACTGCTATACAGGCTGCGGCAAAAGTAGTGATATTAAATGAGCTATCTGAATTGCAAAAACTGCTGATCAGAAGTTCTAGGATTTTGTTTGTTTAAAAAAGAAAAACCTGTATTGATCATAAATTAGGATGTTCTTAAGCTTGGAGAATGTGCAGATATGAACAGAAATAGCAATGCACTTAAGTTGTCCAGGTGGATCATACTTTACTGTGAGTGACTTAGCAGCTTCCCTGAATCAACCTGGAATATCCTTGTCAAATCAGCCACCACCCATAGCTGCTTTCCCCAAATGCCATGCCTGAACTAGCCTTCCTTTACGTTCACACTTTCTAATATAATGATTTTGTGAATTTTCCACTTTAAAAAAGAAAAGAAATTGTCCAAGGAGCAGAAGAATATATGATGCCTAAATTCCTGGACATTTGTTTCGTTTGTGTCCTGACATTCTCTCCCACATATGCCTCAATAACCTTTTGTCTTCCACGGAGCATCGTGATCATCCCCGTGGGATGTTCAGATAAGGTGTCCTGTCTCATTAGCGCAGAGCTGTAAGGCTGACATGTTCTGGCATGGCTGGCCAGCACATATTTGCTGATTAGTCATCCTGTTGGCAAAGTAAAGAACTGAGTCCTCTCTGATGAACTTTGTATCGTCAGTTATAAATACACATATATATAAATACATATAAATAATATAAATACCACTCAAGTTGATTTAATGTGTGAAATGTACTGCAGCCTTCATAGGCTTTTACATACTCAATCATTCCAGAAATAAAATAGAGAAGCTTTAGTTAGCTGTATTTAAAATAATTTAAAAACTGAAAGCAGCTGCAGCAAATAAGTAAACAATATCAAGTTTTGTTAAAAAAAAACCCTGTAAGTGCTAGAGCTTTCTCTGTAGGAGGCCTTTTCAGTACAGAGCACTCGCTTAGAGATTCCTTGTAGCTAGTTTCAGTCTGGCTGTAGTATAGGGGCGAGGCAGCAAGTGAGTAGTACTGTTATCCCAAAATTGGAGTCCTTCACCCGGTGTGTAAGGAGCCAGTCAACACACAGAGTTGAGATACTTGCTTTATTTCATGTCTGCACAGAAATGGGTGCTAGGTGGTAGTTCCACAAAGCTAGCACACCTGGTAAAATCGCGGCAAATATTTGTACAGTTAAATGTGTAAGCTATGCCCAAGATTTATGCCCCGCAGCTGGCCATTGGTTCTTCTCTTGCTTGAACTTAAATGTACAGATACTTTAAAATTCATTGCGTGTGCTCAGACAGTAGGGGCCTTATCGGAGTAGGGGGCATTTTCGAGCCGGGAGGTGTGGTTTTCACATTATAAGGAGGATAGTTCAGTTGTAGGTCATCAGATTGGGGGCTTTACAAGGTGGTTTAATGAGATAGTTCGGCTGAGTGGGCCTTGCTGATCTGTTGTTCTCAGGGGCCTCCTTGTGGCCCCCTCAGGGCATGATCATCATCATCAGTAGGCATTAATATTCTCTTAAAAATTACATATTTCAGTAAGCCAGAACTGATCAGATGCCAAAACTTGCTCTTGCTCATGGTGTTGCGAGTCATTCTAGGGGCATATCCTGCAACATGAGCTTGCACACCTCCACACCTCCGGAGACTTTTTCCCAGCCTCTGGAGACTACTTCTGCCAAGGGTAAACACGCACGCACACACACACACACACACACAGAGAAAAAAAAAAAGATAGGACTTCTTAGTATACAGACAAATTCTTAGATATACCAGCTAGTGCTAGCATTTCTAGGAACCGCACCTGCTCCTTCATTTTACAAGGTGAAAGGATATAACTTAAGGTTGCTGTTTTCATGAAGTAAACTGTGTTTCTCTCTAAGCCTGTTTCACTTTTCAGTGATACATGTAGCAGTTGTAGAAATCTATCGTAATCATAGTATCTTGGCACACTCCCTACCCTATATTCATTAGGCAAGTGAATTTCAGAGTTAAAATGTTCTTCTGTGTTTTGTTCATTAATCTTTGGAGCTTGATGATATGAATAGGGCATGGACAGACCTGAGTAGAGTTGGCCTAAAACTCACTGTATTTCGTGACTCCTTTGAGTTAGATAATGAACATCCTCCTCTGTGTTTTCTGTCTGGTTAGCTTTTTGTGCATGGCTGTAAATAGTGTATTTGAATACTTCTTTTTTAAGTTGTAGATTTTTAAGGTGTTCTGCAGTAAGCATTTTCTGCCACTGTATGCTTCCCTTAGCTCTGCTTCGATTTCCCACAGGTACGTCTTTCCCTCCTACTGGAGCAGAACACTTTCAAGAGTGGTTCATTTTACCATTTATTTAAATAACCCTTGGGGTTTGGTTTTTTTTAAAAATTATTATTATGTGTATTTCACTGCAATAGTTTCAGAAATTTCTATTAAAAATTATTAAAAGCTTTGTTGGACTGATAAGATTTTTACCTGATTGCACAAGTAAAACTCAGTTTCTTGCCAAGCTTTTCAAATTGAAAGAGCAATTGCTTCATTTATTTGAAGTAGCTAGGCATGCAAACTCTTGTTTAGGTGCAACCTAACTTATGAAAACACTTGTCTGTACTGAACATTCAGTGCAGCAATATATACACTCACTGTATTATTAATGCTGTCCCCCTTAGGGAGGGGATGGGGTAGTCAAAAGAATAAAGTCTGTGACATAGAAATGTGTGATTTCTTTTGCTTGATGTGACACAGCCAAAGCAGGCAGAGCAGGCACCTTTTTTTCAGAAAAAAAGGTGCTTTATTTACAGAGAGGACCTGTATTGCCCCTGTTGAAATTTGCAAACAAACTGGAAGCAATGTCTTTGACTAAATGCATGTAATCATATTTACTGTGATTAAATATGTAAATATTAGGAATATTACGGGTGTGTGTATTAAGCAGTCTGAACTGGGTGGGAACAAAGGCTAAGTCCAAAAGCCAAACGAAGTGGAGAGTGGGAGCCAGAGGTGTTTCATTTGAACGGAATGGGAATGGGAAGCCGGAATAGACGTGTTTGTTAAGAGCCTGTTTGCAGAATGTCTTTGTGGGGCGTTGAGTTGCCAGCTGTCAGTTCCATCTGGCAGGTAGGTATAAGCAAGTGCCTTCCTCTGGGGAGCAGGTAGTAATAATTCACCTCACAATTTGAATATCCTGTAGGTGTAATAGTTATCATAGTGTATCCTGTAGATTGCGAGGAGATACTTTGCTTTGCAGTGGAAGTGCGCCATCATTTTGAGTTTTCTGTTTTGTGGATATAGAAAATCTGTTGTATTGATGGGTTGTCATTCATTCTTAATAATTCGTTTGACTGGGAACTTCAAGACTGCTCCTTTTATAATCCGATTAGTCAAGCTGATCAAGTTTAAGACTAAGTCCAGGAAGACAGACAAGTTAAAAAAAAATTGAAAAGGACTTCAAGCAGAACCTACCAACATTAGACATGCTAAAGTCACTTAATTTTCAAGGGCATTTACATTCCTTTCCCTTGCTTCGCGTGGAATGGAGGCAGAGCTCCAAGTGCTGTGTATTATACAGCCAAGAATGGAAAACTGGCGCTCAGAGCATGAGCGGGTCCCAGCTCCGCAAGCTGACAGACCCCTGTCGTTTGTCTGACATCTGACTTTCCATGTCAGGATTAAAGTTACTGGTTCTCATCAGTTAAGATGCTGACTTCATTTGCCCATATGTTACATTTTATAATAAGCACTGGTGTACTTTCTTCCACGTTCTCCTTTCTTCTTCACATTCCACCTTAAAATTCTTTTGCCCAAAAAACCCCCTACCTCATGGTGAGGCCTGGTGCGCTGTAGTTAATAGGAAGGTACTGTTTTCAAGTACTACTTGACCATCCGTAGGTGGTCCTCTGTCCTCAGTATGAGTTCCTCTGCAGGGGGAGCCCGTCTTTTACATGATTGTATCGTTCCTCTTGTTCTTAGCTGCTACAGCAATATGAGTGAGAAATAATTGGATGGAGTAATGCCAGCGACACAATCTGGCCTGTGTTGTTGCTCCTCTGTTTCCTACATGAAATTCATAAGCGTAGTTCCTGTCATGGCTCCGAGATGGTATCTAGTGGCACGTATAGCTGGATCATACCAACTGTAACTTTCTGGGTTTCAGTAAAACCTTACTGATTTACATCTGTAAAGCCTCTGGCCATAGGTTTGTAGCCTTCAGATTATGTTAGCTCTTTTAGAATGTACTCTCCTGTGGAGTCTAAGAGAAAACTACCATTAAATCTTCCTTTTGGGTAAAGACTTACAATTCTGATGCTTTTTCCTCAAAGTTCTTAGCATGTGTTTCTCTAATGCAAACTGAAACTCATTTGTTAGGGGTAAAATTTCCACTGACTTCCTTTTGCAAAGTCATTCTTTATATTTCTGATTTTATCAGGCCAGTACTTTCTTTGTAACTGTTTTACAAATTGTGCCATTATCTGGTACCAATAGGTGAAAGGTGATGTTGTGAAGGTTCAGTTACACTGTATTGTGAGACTTAAATGCAGATGTACAGGAAGATGGTAATATGAACCTACAACACCTATCACAACATATTAACTGAACTAGTCAAGTGTAAAGCCTGATGTTGGAAAGAAGATCTCTTACTTCAGGGACCTGTTTGTTTTACTCTTGACTGGGTGCTAAAATGGCGTGAATGTTAATTTAGAAAAACAGGTTGTGAACCTTTTGCATGTTGGTACATTTGGAACAAAATATTTTATTAATAGGTGTTTGGGCTTTGGGATGGAGCAGAGAAGGGTGGGGGTGCAGGCAACAAATAGGTGAGGAAAGATGATAAGAACAGAGTTATGGAATTATACGCGCTTAGGTGGGTTAACATGATCCAAACAAAGCTTTATTTTTTCAAACCCAAATATACATTACAAAATGTGTTTAATTGTTCTTAATTAAATTTTTACAAAATCTAAGGGTAAGTTGGAATGCAGGCATCACGTGGAAGTTGCCAGAAGACTACAAGGTATCAGACAGTTCCCAACTCAAAAAACCGTAGAATCACAGAATACCAGGTTGGAAGGGAACTCAAGGATCATCTGGTCCCACATTTCTTGGCAAAAAACATGGGCTAGACAAGAACTTGCTCTGCATGGGGAGGACAGGTGGTAAGACCTAAGAAAAGCAGTAGAACATACCCGCACCTGAGATTAATGCGATGCTAGCAAACACAGCATGTCCAACAGGATCTTGGGGGAGAGTTGGTTCTTGTTTGGAAGCGGAAAATACCGAGATGTTGAAGGGAGTGTGGGAGCCAAGGAAGTGGCATCTGACAAGTTCACGTGCAGTGAAGCTGAGGAGTGATGGCACTGTGGTAGTTAAGCTAAATGAAAGTATTAATAAGCATTTAATATTCCGTTAGACAGATAGACCCATCAGGCCTATCAGTGACCTTACTGGGGAGTATTGCTATGACAAAAAGGTAAGACAGGTATTTATTTGCCTACTCCAAAAGTCCACGGTGTGTCGCATCATAATTTCATGTCACAAATTAGAGCAGCCTGGAGGTGATGGGTTAGCCCAACAAGCAGAGCTGGTCCATGATTTGTATACCTGTTTATGTAGGTCCTCCCCTTACAGCATCCAAGTATAGGCTTGGTAAGGCTGTTTCTCTTCTTCATAGTAGGCTGCCATTTCCACTTGTTTTAATGAAGAACAGAAGAGGATAGAGCAGAATGACTGTAATGCAGTGACAGAAATGAGCTGAGGGATCCCACCAGGAAAGGTGCAGGATCTTGGTCTCTGTTAAAGCAGGTAAGACTCTGAAATTTTATTTCTGCAGGAAGGCAAATGATGTTTGCGTCTCCACCCGGAAGAACATTCCGTTCTTGCCCCAGGGGGAAAAACTGCACAGAGGTCAAGTCAAACAAAAAAACTCCTTTGCATGCTTGGAGTGTCTTTCTTCAGATGGTTCTGCCCGCTTTTAGCTTTGCTTCATCCCAGGATCCTGTGGTGAAGGAGGAGTATCTTAAGATGTAGTGAACTTTGCCTTCAGTGATCAAATGCTTAATGATTCCTAGCATTTTGAAAGTGAGTCTCCCTGCTGCCACCTTCACATCTTCTTTCAATGCAGCCCAGTCCAGGCTCTCACTTTAGGCCTCCTCTGCCCTCTTGCCTGAGTTTTATCAATATTTCCTGTTATTACAGAATGCAATTACTCTGCTGATAAATAAGCAGGCAAAAGCTGGCTGATACACTTGAAATAAATCAGCTTATTTGGCTGTTAACCTGCTTGCCTGACACTGAGCTGACACAGGTTAACTGTCACAAAAGCTGTTACACTTACAGTCTACCAACTGTCTTTTATTTTCCTGTTCTTTTATGTTCCTTTCTAGAGTTTTGCTACTGATAAGGAACGCTGCATTTCCAGTGGCTTTTAGTGCTGTTATATGAGTAGCACTGTACCTGTTGGGATGAATCTGGGAGTGTGCCTCTTCGATTCTGCTCCTTCCTATTTTAATGTTTCCTTGGCTGTAAGAATCATCTTCTTTCACTACCAAAATTGATCCACTTGGTTGTTGTTGTCACTTTCTCTTTCCAAAACAGGATGTGTTTTTGTTTATTTCAGGTTCTCTTTGTAATTTGATTTAAATGCCCTATTGAGGAAAAAGGAAAAGGAAGGAAAACTTGTCACTGTATGTCTGCTTTCTTGTCAGTAGAACACAACATTGTTCAGAGCACAGTCTTCCAAAATTATTCTCCTTCCTTTCTTTAGCTGTCCATAGCTATTTTGTTCATATCATTCAAAAAGTAGTGTATGGATACTGTCTTTGAGTTTGTACAGTATATAATAGCTCAAACATAGTTTGTATGTAAACCTAATGTATGAGTTTGTATGTGGTGGTTTTGTGTGTGAATACATATATATGTGTATTAATGTCATTCTATAAACAGACTGTTGATAAACATTTTCTTACAGATCTTCACAAGTTTTTGAACTGATGGTGAAGTATTCTATTCATTTTGACCTACAGATAAATACATATTCCAAGGTGCGTCTTGGAATGTTTCCCATCCCATGCTAGCACGTGCTGCCAAAGGAGGAACTTGACTTAAGGCAGTGGGATAAGGAGAGAAAGAGGCAGGCGAAGAATTTTTCTTTTTTTGTTTTTTTTTTGTTTTTTTTTTTCCCCTGCCAAACTCTGTAAAATATCCGAGTATCCTGGACTGATTGCAACGCTGGCCTTTCTGCTGACCCCTGTGACTGTGAGTAGATGAATTTTTAGTGGGGTTTGCCAATGGCAACATGAAAGCTACAAGGAGTGTGAGGGTCTGTTTACGTTGTTACTGAATTATTTGATTTGGTCTGAGGAGTATTTATTATCTTGTTTATGTACTATGGGTAGCTTTTAAAAGATTATCAGTGATACCTAGAGCATTGAAGGGTGGCTTTTAAGACATGTTATCTAGTAAGTAAAATCCAGTTAAATTATGTAAGAAATGTATACACATAAGTTGAAATCAAGAAGGTCTTTCATATTTTTTGTATATTTGAATAACTTTATGATGCTGAGCTTATTTGTGTGATTATAAAGCTATGCATTTTTGTTTTGTATAACATGCTTATTTCCAGTGTCTGGTGGACCATGAAAATAAATTGGAAACAAAACATTTAATGTAAATGAAATGATCTTGGAAGGCAACTGCATATTAAAACATAAAAGACTATTTTCTTTTTCACTAAAGAAGCATATAAAAGTAAAAAGATAAGACAATGGGATTTGGTATACAGAGTCAGTTCTGTACCTAATCTAGAAATGCTGATAAACTTCTACTCAAGGAAAAGGTTAAAAAACAGGCCAAGATCTGTGACACACAGAACCAGCTGCTCAGTACTACACGTGAGCAACATTCCTTTCTAATCTTTGTAGGTGATCAGGTTATGCCCTGACATGGGACCCTGGAGTGCTCATATTATCTTAAGCTGGCTCAGCAGGTGACTTTTCTTGAGTTGTCGACTAATTTTTCAGCCCCTTAAAAAATCTTACAATCCATATGTGGTATATTCATGTTGTACGGAATGTAATGTTACTAATATAAATCACTCTTAAATTAAATTGGATGTCCTTTAGTTTGAAAGGTGAGTCATTACTTCAAATTCCACAAAACAGAAGTCTCTTTTCATTAGGGACTTCACAATTTTCTGGAAATGTATCTTTTTTTCCCTAGACAGAGAGATTCTACTGTTCTTTATTTTTTACTGTAGGAAAATCTTGGTATTCCACTGGCTTTATTTTTGGTCTTTGCTCCTGTCGAGCTTTTAGTTCTTTTAAACTAACAGAAATGTTTTTGGTAGGGTTGTATATTAATATCATAGAATCATAGAACGGTAGGGGTTGGAAGAGACCTCTAGAGATCATCTAGTCCAACCCCGTGTTTAATCCTTCTGGACAGAAACATCAGAGCTGGGCGGGAAGATTAGCTGTTTGGCACCAAAGTCAAAGGGGAGCAACCCACTTTGTGCAATATAATTTACATAAATCATTGTGTTATTTATTCCTACTTCCACACAGTACTGCTTTCTTGCTGCTTTAGATGTTCTGGCTAGGTTAATATTTTGTACTGACGGCAGGACAAATACAAATTTTGTGCTTTGTTTCAGGGTTAGAGAGTCATCCTGACTTAACAGGCAGAGAATTGTGAATTAAGAACGGTATTTGACAGGATGACCTGCAAAGTTTCCTTCCAGCCAAAACTTTACTGTCATTTTGAGAGAAGGGCATGGAGTTCTGTCCATGAAACCATGAAAGCCTCTCTGAATAAACAAGAGCAACCCAATGGTAGCAGTCTAGTCTAGCATTCTTGTTCTGAATCCTTCATCTGGAGGACAGAAGTTGTGGTCTGTGGGTCTGGTGGATCTGTTTTGGTCCATGGGATCCTACAGGCTGGGACTGGTGTGGGGCTAGGATGAACTAGTGGCAGTTACTGCAGCACAAAGGGACCTTATTGTCAAGCTCAGGAAGATGAGTTGTAGTTGCCTGCTGGTAATACTGAGCTGATTTGCAGGAAGGGTAGTCTGAGGTGTAGTTGTTCTGCAATGCAGAGAGTTAATGCTTTCTCTTACCTAAACAGGTGGTACAAACCTGAACCCCACAAACCAGGCAGCAATGGCAGACAGAGTTCATGCCACAGAAATTAATCGTGTCAGAGCAAATTGGAGCAGAACTGGGTGGTACGTACGTTTCTGGATTGAAACAGATGTGAAAAAAGAGCCAACTTGAGATAATGACTCAGTGGTCCCATGGGCACAATTCTTTTGTGGCTAAATTGTAGTTCAGTGAACTAGATAGCATTAGGAATGCTGTTATGACCATGCTTCTATTACACAGTAGATTTTGCTCCTTTTATTGAATGTATGGCTCATGTGTGCACATTTAATGGAAATATGATTATGTGCCTTCTTTCCTCGCTCTTGTTTTCCTTAAGTACTACCAGCTCTCAGTTTTCTGGGGGCTGGATAAGGCAGAAATGTGGTAAATGTGATGAATAGCCAAGCTAACCTACTGAGCTGTAATGCAAGATGTGCTTGGGAAAAGGAGAAACTTCATTGGCCATGGAATACAGAGATCCTCCAGCTCAGCCAAGCTGGTGGGTGTGGATAGTGAAGGTGTGGCTGTACTGCTTTTAGACTAAAGCTGCCATGCTCAAGACACTTCAGATGACTCTGCCTCCAACTTTGTGGTCGGCCCACAACCTAGATAAAGTCATCAGAGACATTCTGAACAGCTGGATGTCAAGCAAATATGTGGGTCCCTGCTCACAAAGATTCTCAGGATTTGTGAGTAAAGAAAAGGTGAACAGGGGGATGGTTTAGCTGCTCAAATCCAGAAGCACAACTCTGAGTGGGAACTCCAGTCTTTTTTATTTTAGAAGAGAACCTCTAGCAGATCGCACCTCATCTTTATTGTTGTAGCACTTGTATGAACAATATTTATATGCTGTATCTTTTGTTCACCAAAGTGTCTTGTTTGTATCTTTTAATTGCTGTTGTGTGACTGGGATAGATGAAGGAATTTCTGGGAAAAAGTTTTATAATCTGTCCTACATAGGGATTAGAGTACCATGACAATCACGGCTGTGATTATGATGGGCACAGACCTTCACTGAGCTGCTGGTATATCTTGTGTTTCTTCCCCTTGAAGGTACAAAGCAGATCGTTGTGTAAGATGTGACACAGTAGTGTTATAGAGAACGTGCAATCCCAATAGGATTGGGATAAGATCGACTTTCTTAAGTGGTGTGTGACCATAGCGCCAATATAAACAAAGAGTAGATCTAGGAAGACAGTTATTGCAGTAACATGGAGATTTGGGGGTGCTCAGACCTGTAAAAGCAGCCTGTAGGCAATACTCAGAAGGCTGTTGTAAATGAGAACAGTTCCTAGCTGACTGTCAGTGTAACTAAGAACCAAAGAGTGACCTCTGCTTTTGTGACAACATAAAGCAGATATGGATTCAGGTCACACAAGGGAATTTGAAAGTTCTATGGAAGTCACAAATGACAGAAGATCTGTACAGTAATACCTGCACGTATCCCTGCACCACAGCCATTGTATTTAAAATGTCTCATCTTTTTTGAGAGACTATACTTTAGTCTGATAGTCTTTTTTGAGAGGCTGTTTCAAGTACCTATACTGCCCAAAAAAAGACCAAAAAAAAGACTACTGCTGTAGTCACATGTTTTGTATTAGTGGAAAGGTTTTAAATGGGGCTGTTGTATGCATAGAGATACAAGGTCAGGTTCTTTTCGAACTATCTATGTGATGCTTAGATTGCAGAGTCATTTTCTACTTCCTCAGACCTTGGCTGAGATCAGAGGGGACATCTGATAACTGAGAAGTGGCATAAAGTGCAGAGATGCAGTCCGACCTAGTAGGTTCACAACTACAGTTCAGCGTTTCACGGACTTAGCAGCTCAGTTTTGAAGCCAGCGTGTGTATAAATGAGCTTAGCACAGTTCCTGAGCTAATGAGCTCCGACTCTTGCTACTGCACAATAACTGGGGCACAGAGCTGCACTAATGCTGCTTTGTTGCTCCGTGGCCTGGAGCTGGCCCATTGTTCTTAGATTTCTGTGCGGCATGCTGGCCCCACACCATGTTCAGCACATGGTTAAGGTCTTTCTGCACCCATCAACGCAGCGTGACTTGGGAGGTTGGGTTTAGTGTCCTTTAAATGAGTCCCTGATGAGTCTGGTTGTTCTGCTCTTTAGAAGTCCTCTAGTAACTTTTTGGACAATAAATGGGGTGTTCTTCATGCTTGTGATTTACACAAGTTTGGTAAAGAATAAAATTGCTTTGTTCTAGAGAAAGTTGAGTTGGAGACGCCTTACTGGATTCTGAAACAGTGACAAAAGCTGGTTTAAACTACTGAGGTTAGTTTGAGGGTTGGTTTGGGTTTTGGTTTTGAGTGTTCTGGGGGTTTTTTTGGTCTTTCAACTCTGTTATCAGATGTGTGAACGTGCCATTTTGGCAAGGTGTCATTTTCCAGTTCATTGCTTAGGAATGCCATGTGAGAAATGTGCATTCGCATTACAAACCGCTTTAATGGGTAATTGGACAAGTGCAATTTAATGACAGAAATGAAATTTTAAAAATCAATGCTTATATAATTCATCTGTCAAGAAATTACCCTTATGCTATAACATAATATTAAGGGAGACAAAAAATAATGAGATTAATAAATTACTGTGTACTGAACATTTGTGTTAGATATGCCTTTTTCTTTCCAGTTGTGGCTGTTAGTAACATGTTTGCAAGAAAAGGAAACCATAATGTGGCAAATGAAGGTTAATAGAGACTTCCTATTTTGCTTCAGTCCAGATTTTGACAATGGCTTCTTTGCTAAGAGTGGCCAAGTTGTGTCCTGTTTGGGACTCAGAACACCAATGCTCAGATGCCGAAGTCCTTGCGTACACAACTTAACCCACAGCAGAGAGTCCTGAGGACTTCTGTGGCTGCTAAAGATGTTGTGCTGATACATTCGGGTTTCTGCTGAAGAATGATCTCTATGGTTCTCTTAAGACACATGGAAAATACTCTTGGACTTCCTGGGGATTAGAAAAAGGAGGAGGCTTGGATTAATTTTGCCTGCTTTTGGTGATCTGGGCTGCTTACATGCAAAGATCAGAAAAAGACTCTGTCAGAACGCAGAAGGTTTTACCTGAGACGGTGATGAGTGGAGCTGCCTACCTCAACGGACTGGCAATGTGGAGGCTCTGGCAGGGGAAGATGTTTGTCAGTCTGCATGATCGCTTTTGACTCTCACAGTTAGAGGAAGTCTTAATTGCTGTTTGACCCTAAGAATGTTCTGTCACTGCTATTAATTAAACATTGTCACCTCTTTTCCTGAAGCGATATTTCCAGATTTACTTCCGTTTTGTATAATGACAGTCCTTTTGGCAAGTGTTTTGGGATTTGTACCGGGGACTACTAAATGGAAAAGTGTGAACCAAAAAGCCAGCTTTCGTACCTCAGAAATGGAAACAGACTTGTATCTCGTAGAGGCTGAGAGCAGAGGGGATTTTGCAACAGCCTCTCTAGGCGCTGATATACTACCCCACTATACAGAAGACTGTTGACAGTGCCCAGGCTACATCCTATAACTCTGTACTGGGGTGAAACTCTCCTTTATGTGATTACTGGTTGCAGTTCCCAAAGCTAATAACATGAGTTAGAGTGAGCTTAGATCTGACGTACGTAACTAAGAGCTTTAACAGACCACATGTATTCTTCACGGGGCAGGCATTGAAATCCATAAGTTGCATTTGCATTCACGGGTGTATTGTCTGTCATTCTGAAATAAAAATCTATATGTAATATAAAACAGTGTTTATCACTTTCTTTTCCCTCCAAGGGATTTTAACATCTCATCTACTCTCAAGCATCTTACTGAGACCTGAGTCACTTCCGAGTGAATTAGACTATCTTTTGACTCTATGGCAACAAATAAGTCCTATTTATTCTAGCTGAGCATGTGTTTACATTTTAGGACACCTGCATAGCACTGCTTACTTTTTTAATAAGAGTAGGTTTGAAGTGCTATTTATTTTGGAAAAAGGAAAGTATCTTGCTGAAGACTATTGATCAAGAGCTTTTTTGATATATTAGTATGAATGCCTTTAGGATTGGTTTACATAATACATGGCAAAGTTTTGGTAGCAGAGGGGGCTACAGGGTTGGCTTCTGTGAGAAGCTGCTAAAATTCCAGAAGCCTTCCCTATGTCCAATAGAGCCAATGCCAGCCGGCTCCAAGATGGATCCGTGGCTGGCCAAGGCCAAGCCGATCAGCCATGGTGGTAGTGCCTCTGGGATAACGTATTTAAGAAGAGGGAAAAAGTTGCTGCGAAATGGCAATTGCAGCCAGAGAGAGGAGTGAGAATATGTGAGAGTAACGACTCTGCAGACACCAAGGTCAGTGAAGAAGGAGGGGGAGGAGATGTTCCAGGTGCCATAGCAGACGTTCCCTGGCAGCCTGTGGCGAAGACCATGGTGGGGCAGGCTGTGCCCCTGCAGCCCATGGAGGTTAGCGGTGGAGCAGATCTCCATCTGCAGCCCATGGAGGAGCCCATGCCGGAGCAGGTGGATGCCCGAAGGAGGCTGTGACCCTGTAGGAAGCCCATGCTGGAGCAGGCTCCTGGCAGGAGCTGTGGCCCTGTGGAGGGAGGAGCCCACACTGGAGCAGGTTTGCTGGCAGGGCTTGTGACCCCATAGGAGGGATCCATGCTGGAGCAGTCTGCTCCTGAAGGACTGCACCCCGTGGAAGGGACCCACGCTGGAGCAGTTCGTGAAGAACTGCAGCCCGTGGGAAGGACTCACATTGGAGAAGCTTGTGGAGGACTGTCTGCCGTGGGAGGGATCCCACACTGGAGCAGGGGAAGAGTGTGCGGAGCCCTCCGCCTGAGGAGGAAGGAGCAGCAGAGACAGTGTGTGATGAACTGACCACAGCCCCCATTCCCTGTCCCTCTGCGCTGCTGGGAGGGAGGAGGTAGAGACATCAGGAGAGAAGTTGAGCCCAGGAAGAAGGAAGGAGTGAGGGGAAGGTGGTTTTTTAAGGTTTGGTTTTATTTCTCAATACCCTTCTCTGATTTGATTGGTGATAAGTTAAATTAATTTCCCCAAGCCGGGTCTGTTTTGCCCATGACGGTAACTGGTGAGTGATCCCTCCCTGTCCTTGACCCACGAGCCTTTCGTTACACTTTCTCTCCGCCGTCCAGCTGGGGAGGGGAGTGATAGAGCGGCTTTGGTGGGCATCTGGTGTCCAGCTAGTGTCAACCCACCACACATTAATATTCAGCTTTGCTGCTGAAAAAATGCGGAGCTTTGGAGAAATATATAAAGACATTATATTGCTATTAAATGGTCTGTAAAAACAAAAGGGGAATTAAATATTTTGTTTTTCACGGTCTATTTAGAAAAATGTCAAAACACTGTAATGCAAATTGTATCTTTCTGCGTACAGAGCTGTTATTTGTAGTAAGAGCAGAATTATTTTTTGTTATTTTCAAAAAAACATTAGAAGTTATTATCCTCTCTGTATCCTAATTATTAGATACGTTGCACGTATCGAACACTTCTTTTGTCTTAATTTTTCAGTTTATATTAGTTACTTAATTTTGAAGGTTTTGCAAGTAATTATAACTATACTGGTTTTCTGCTATGGATATGTTCTTTTGCTCTAAGGAGGAGAAACAAATAATTCAAATTTTAAAATTTGCACACTTGCAATTATTATTCCATAAACCCGCTCATTTGTTTTGTGTCCAAACTATTCCAGAGCAGAGGTTAGAAAACTTCCCAAAGTTTCTCTGAAGAGATTTTTTACCTAACAGTAATATTCCATTGGAGGATGAGGAAATGTGCGGTTCCCTCTTTGCCAGTTTAAGCTCCTGCTAGGTGCTGCAAGGTTGCAGACTTGGTAGCTCCCGAAGTTGGCTCCAGAAGCGTAATTGTGACTCAGTTCGTGCCCAGGTTCACTAGACGGGTAAGAGCCTTCCACTACCTTGGGGAGGAAGCAGACACTGAGCGAAGTGTTGATGATGCCTTGCTGTTGCGGCACAGAGATCATAACAGCAGCATGCTGCTGCGGTAGCGTAGTGCAACACTGCAGCATTAATTGGAAAGCATTTATTTCAGTGGTAGTTCTGACAAAAATCTCCATCCAGGTCTTCCTGCCTCTCCTGAACAGGCAGCAGCAAGTGAAAAAAGTGCTCTCGGCTCCTGCTGAGTGATTCAGCTTTTTTCATTGTCCACCCTCAGTGCTATGGAGGCAGAGAGCTCATACATATATATCTTTTTGTAGTGTTGTTTGTTCTTTTTCCAGTGGTATAAGTAACATGCTGCTGCTTCCATGACTTTTGCTCATCCTCAATCTATGCATAAGTTTAAAATTGCCTACAGCCTCCTCAATAGTGGGAAATTATTATGCAGTGACATGGTGAAATTAAGACTCAATAGCAATTCTGGAATAATACCCTGTTAGGACTGCTTACTCCAGAATACAAATATGTCCTCTGGTTGAGCATTCAGTTACTTTAGAAAAGGGCATGCAGAGCTGTTCTGCGCTAGCTGTTGAGAAACTGCTTTTAATGCAGCATCTGGTTTTGGTGGAGCTGGCTGTGTGTTGCTGGTCCAAAGGGACTGTGGCCACAGCCCTCTGGGAGGGGTGTAGCTTTACCCTCATTTTACAATATTTTCTTTGGAAGTTCATAGCACCCAGCTGACCTGTCCTTCACTTGCACTGGTATTCCCCTGTCCCTTGTTAAAAACAGCTTCTTGTTCTACTAATTATTACCAGTCTATTTTGGGAAATATTATGTCCTCCTTTGATATTTTTATGGCAGTTGAAACTGTTAAAACTTTCTCTGTTCTTTTTTTTTTTTTTTTAAATCCTGTGAATTGTCACAGATAAAGACAACAACTTATGAAATACCTTGTAGCAATTTTCAGCAATACTGTATTCTTCCTGGGGGCTAAATTGCTCAGTCACTAGAAACAGAAATTTTGTACTGGACTCATTCTGCAAAGGACTAGAGCTAGTGAAATTCTCCTGGCTTCTAGCACCCTGGATGAAAGGATGTGGGAGTCCTGGAGAAATGCCCACAATTAAGGAAATTGTCAGTTACTGGGTATTTGAAGTTGTTTGGTACGTGGAAACATTTGTGCTTTATTCTTACGGTTGAATGGAGGTTCTTCCAATACCGTGTAAAGATAGTTGCATAGTGCAAAAATATTCTAACTTTAATAGACTGTTTGAAGATGGAAGGACTGTAATTGTAAGAGCTGTTAACCTAGACATTTTTACAAGACTGTCAAATTATACAATAACAACTATATTATGGACTAGAATGAGGGATAAACAGCTAAAACATCAATATAATTGACATGCATTTAAAATAAATATTAAAGCTGAAAATATGCTAACCATCTGAAGTCTATGGAATATGTTGAAAATGCAGTAGGGTTTTCAATGGCATGTGCTTGACACAGTATACAGTATTTCTCAGGACCAAAAGTCCTGCCCAGTCAAGCACATAGCAAGGGAGAGATGTGTGAGACTATTTCAACAGTGTGCTATTTTTGCAATATACTACAAAGCTGCTTCTCACAAACCCTCGGGTTTCACTATATTCACATGATGTTTGCAAACCTGATTCTAGGAACACTTCGAACTTCTGAGTGTCATGTCCAATGTTTGCAGATTGGGCTTTAATCTGCTAGTGTCTTTGAAATTTTGCTAGTTCACAGTGGTTAAAGCTGTATTGTATGTTCCTCTGGAAAGCAGCTTCTTAGGAAGAACAACACAGGAATCTAACCCAGCAACTCTTGCAAGCATTCCTACTTTGAAAGGATAAACCCATATCAGGAAAAACTTCCGTTAATATCACATTTCTTCTCTGTAAAGCAGTAAGGAATTCAGGCAATATGCTTATTGCTCGTTAGAGGTCAGTAGTGAAGCACGATGCAAAGGAAGAGTTGAGCCGTCATTTAAAAAACCCGTTTTTGTTCTGTTCGAAAGCTGTTGTACTGTATTTGAGATAGGAAAAAAAAAAAAATCTGGTTTCCAGATGTGGAATTTAAATATATTCTCTTAAGAGAAATTTGAGGTTAAAATGCATGAGGATATAGTTTCTGGACTTTGGATTCAATATAAAAGTTGTTAATTCCTTGGTAATATTTATTTTATGTTATAGTAGCGTATTAGTCACTTGAATACAAGTTAGATGATTTTGCAGGCAAAAGCATCAGATTTAAATTAAAAATTAAAGGTGTAATAATTATCTTGGTATGCCTCCAGAGATATGCTACATGAGAGAAAGTCACATTACTGCCTTAAGGACAGCGTAAGGACTGTCATCTTCCGTTCCGACAAATCAGTGGTACAGAGATATGGTGAGTACAATCTAGAAGTTTTAGATTTTATGACCTTGGTTGTATTTTAACGTGGATGCCAAATGCACAAATGCATGCATTACAATGCTCACTTGGTCATCAATGTCCCAAATGCACAACTGATCTTCCAGTTTCAATATTCATCATTAAGACTTGTCTCCTCTACGGCCTGTTATGGCCCCAATCCAAACCTCACCATCATTAAGACTCCACTGCCTTCTACCCACTTTTTGTCAGAACCCTGAAATAGTATTCCCCAAGAGACTAACTGTTCATATCAGTGGAAATGGTGAAACAGTTTAACGGTTTAAAAACAGTGATTTTTAACATTCTGGAATAATTTACATAATCTGAAAAAATTAATTCCTTTCAGACATCTAATTCCAGAATGAAGAATTGCTGTGGTTTTCATTTCAGTCTTAGGGACAGAATTATTAATGTACTAAATCAAGTAAATTAGATATCATGCAAAGCTGGGTTATTTTTCAGGATTTAATAATGTGAAATCAATAGAAGCATTTACTACATTCTAGTGCTTTCTGAGCATGGTCTGAGTTTTTCAAAAAACAGCTTTTCAGCACTTGAGCTACTGTGAACTGCTGCCGAGGCAGTTCCTCGTAAACATGAAATGCTCCCAGAGGGCTCTGCAGTTGAGCATCCTCCTTACCCACCCCCAGTTTAGGTTGTGCGCGAGGCTCCAACTGAGCATTTCAGCCTTTACATATAATAAAAATCACAGTCAGTCAGCACAAACACGTGCCTCTCTCTTATGAAAGTTCAAGCCCTTGTTTTATTTTTTGAAAAGTTTCTATTAAGGTAAAGATAGAAAGGGTGCCCTTAAGAATCAAAAAAATCCAGTCCTTGTCTTTTCCACCCTGTTCTCTCAGCTTGACGAGGAGCTGGGCTCTTTCCTGTTGAAATCAAACAAATTGTTCTTGATGGCTTTTTCCGGAAGTTAGAATTACCTCTAAAAAGGGAATATTCTTTCAATCCGTATCAGGGGTATATATCCATCCCCATCCAGTGTCCTTTCCAAGCTATCTGGCTGCCATGACATTAATCTCAGGAGTAAAATTAGTGGAATATCTTATTGTCATTTTTGGTTTTGAGAAAAGTATGGCTTGTGTTAAACATGGGACATAAAATACCTAAAGAAATCAGGCACTCAGAACTGAATCTTGCCCTGATGGACAGGACAGTTAACTGTTTATATTGAAGTACCAGGAAATCCATTAGCATATTCTGTTTACCAGTCTCATAGGAGATAGTTTTGTTTACCAGTCTCAGGGACATCACCATTTTTAAAGTGAGGTGGTAAGTGTCAGTGAGGTGAATCAATATCAACCCCATTTTCAAAAGAATCTCAGGGACTGTCTGTGTATATTAGGATGCTGGAGTTGGTCCTGTTCTGTGGAAGAGAGCTCAAGATGGAGGTTTAATTGTGAAAGCGTGTCAGCCGGCAGCTAGCTAAATAAAACAGAGAAAAGTGTTTGGGATTTGACCTGATAGATGGTCCTCAAAGGTGGGAAGTAGAGACCCTCCCTCCCCAGGAAAAATAGCTAGAATAAAATTATTTGATTTTTTCCTGTATGTAATGCAATCATAGCATGTATTCTGGGGCAGGGAGAAAAGAAGCCCTTTCAGTTATCACGCCATTCTGCCTTTCCTCCTCTCTTTCCCTCTCCTTTTCAGGTGGGTAATGACATACTTGTGAGACTTTGGCAGACTTTGCCTAGCTGGTCATTCCTGAACTGCATGGCATACATGAAGTTCACTTAGATGCTGAAAGGGCTTAATCTGTGCTCTTCTAATCAGCCTCTCAGTACATTTGGGCGCAATGTTGTATAGGTATCCAGATACCTGATTGTCCTCAATGTGCCTCAAATTTTGTGGGCAGAACCTGTATGCGGTGCATGGGGAGGAATGATGGGGCATCACAGTCTGATTGCAGGCTGCTTGGGCTATGCAATCTAACTGTTTCTAGGTTAATTCAGCAAATACAAGGCTAGGTTTTCTGCTCCACTAGATGTGACTTGCATAGCCAGCTAGATTTAAATTGGTTTGAATTGGCATTTGGATTGCCCTTGTCCAGGGCTGCTGTGAGGAAGAGAAAGAACAGCAGGTATAGCATGGGCGGTGTTTCGTTCTGCTCATCGGTCTCCTTGAATGACTCATTTTTTGTTTTCTTCTTTTTTTTCTTCTCATTAATAATTAGAAAAAGAAGCAGAAAGGCACAAAGATAGTTTAATATAATTCCCCAGTCCTTATTATATCATGCCTCTATTGCACATGCAAAATAAGTGACTACAGTGTAGTGTAGATATTTCCAATATTACTTTAATCTCGCTAAGAAGCACAGACCTAACACTTGGCTGTGGCAGCATGGAGCTGCATTCGTTTAAATTGTGGAGGACATACATTCTGTATCCACCCTTATTTCTTAGTTTGAAGCATGAGGAAAAAGTTCTTCTACACAGGATTTCAGCTTTCAGCATTTACAATATAATTTGTTCTTTTATCCTTATTTCTCTTCCAGTGAAGCAGCAGGGGAAACATGCCGGTCTGAAGGAGAATTTTAATTTTCAGGTACTGCTGCAGGTTGCACTAAAAACCACTCTGGCTTCCCAGGCAGTCTGTGTTTGGCTCAGTGCAATTGTGCTGCTCTACTCTCCAGGAAATATTCTGGAGCAACGGTCTAACATAGCAAGTGTGTGGCAGGCATAACTCATCCTTGCCTTATATTTTGCTGGCACTTTCTTCTATGTAAAATGATGTTAAATGCAACAATGTGTTGAAAATCCTGATCTGAAAACCCTGTGCACCAATGACGGGTTAGTTTTTCCTGCGTGATTTCACAATGCATGACCCAACCTAGAGGCAAAACAAACCTCATGCAGAACAGGAATGGAAGGAAACCAGAAAGTCCATTTAGGTATGTTCATATTTGCATTATCATGTAACTGTCTATGGCGAGATAAGATGTCTGAATAAAAGGCCATCAAACACTTTTTCCATTCTACATTCTTGCATCACTATTTTTATATTTTCAGCACCACATCCTGCCTAACTCATGGGAAATCTGGAAAGTTAAACACTTGAAGTTTTGTAAGACACTATAGATTTATCAAATACTGTTTCTGTCTCTAGTCATATTTCTGAAAGCGTGTCCAGATTTATCCTAATTCCATTACTACTTTTTCATCTGTTTTCAGGAAGGGACAGAGTCAGCATATAATACAAATGAATACTTCTGGATAGATGATTGTCGTGGTTTAGGCCCAGCTGGCAACAAAGGCAGCCGCGGCCACTCGCTCACTCCTCTCTCCCATGGTGGGATGAGGAGAAAATGTAACAAAACCTGGAGGGTCGAGACACGGACAGGGAGGGTTCGCTCACCGGTTATGGTCATGGGCAAAAACCAGCCTCAACTTGGGGTAAAAAATCAATTTAATTTGTCATCAGTCAAAGCAGAGTAGGATAAGGAGATATGAAACGCTAGATCTTGCAAACAAACATCTTCCCTGCTCCACCCTCCCTCCTTCCGGGGCTCGAGTCTGCTCAAACCGATGTCTCTCCCTCCTCCCCCTCGGCGGCACAGGGGGACGGGGAATGGGGGTGCAGTCAGTTCACCAGAGATTGTTTCTGCTGCTCCTTCCTCCTCACACGCTTCCCCGCTCCAGCAAAGGATCCCTCCCACAGCAGACAGTCCCTCACAAACTCTTCTGACGGGAGTCCTTCCTCCATGGTGCAGCCCCTCAGGAACACACTGACCCAGCACGGGCTGCCCACAGTCATGGTCTGCTTTGGGAGCAGGCACCTCCCCTGACATGGGGTCCTCCATGGGCTGCAGACCCCTGTCTGCTCCTCCGTGGTCCTTCATGGGCTGCAGGTCCATCTCTGCCTTGCCGTGGTCCTTCACGGGCTGCTCCACCGCGATCCCTCGTGGGCTGCAGGGGCACAGCCTGCCCTCTCCCCGCCAGCTGCAGGGGAATCTCTGCTCTGGCTGCCTCCTCCTCCTCCTTCCTCACTGACTCCAGGTATCTGCATAGGTATTTTCCTCACATCCCCATTCTCCCTCTGCTGCAGGTCTCAATAACCATTTCTTTGTCCCATCCCCTCCTTAAATACGTTATCACAGAGGCCCGTCTGTTGTCTCTAAATGGCCCGGCCTCAGCCTGAGG
>VZSC01000925.1:36312-69747 GCA_013398225.1 Steatornis caripensis | reverse complement strand
GAGCAGCTTCTGACAGGGGCCACCCGCCTGTGTAGCCCCTTCCCCTGCTACCAAAGCTCTGCCACATAGACCCAACAGAACAATAAAATGGTCATTACGTGAACGCTTTCCTTTCAAAGCCACTCCACTGAACGTGAAGGTAGCGTTTCCCTTGTATATATAATCAGACTATACTGAGGCTTATGCTCAGCAATAGCATATAGGGGAATAAGATGCTTTTGCTAAACTACAGTGGAATTTGTTCTGCTAATTATTTCAGTAATTTTAAAAAAAATCAATTTTTTTTATTTCAAAAGATACTGACTTTACACCATTACTTGTCAGTCATCTATACTGTAGCCCTGAAAAGTTTTGTTTATACATCTGTTATGTTATCTATGGAGCAGAGTATTTCTCTTGCTCATCCATACCATCAGCATCTTGCAGCATAGTGATTACTGAATGATCATATCTTAGACCAAATTTCTTTGTTCGCTAAATCTCTGAAAAGAAGTTCTACTCCTGCAGTCTTTACTTGGGGGTTCGGTGACAAAGACTTTTTGAAAATGAAACTTCGGAGTGTTGAGAACCCACACACTGGCCAGAAATATGGGGCAGTGAAAACTAATAGGCAGTTTTGGTTCAAAATCCTTGGTTGGAAAATGATCTGGAGCATACTAGAAATATAATATAATGACATTTTCATTTAACAGCCTTGCAGGTTTTATTCGTAATATTTACATTGCTAATAACTGCAAGGGGGCTTGGGGCATCGTTATTTTTAGTTGACGTGTTCACGATACAGCTCATATGTTACAGCGGCCTTTTGCTGAATGAGGATCTCCCTATCAGGCCTTTGTTTCAAGCGAATGCAATGTTAAGTGTAAGTCTTGAGAAACTGGTAAATGATTATTTGAATTCTAAACAGCCAAGGTGATTGTAAGTGTACTTCAATGCCTAACACAGATGTAGTAATAATGCTCCCCCCTCTAGTTTCAGAACTGTTCATAATTTTCGTTTGTTGTTTCGTTCAACAGAGATGAATTGTAGAAGGACCTGAAAAGTGGTTCTCAGCCACCTGACTGGTTTCTGCAAAGCCAAAGCAGCTGGAGCGCTATTACCACATAAGTCATCCAGAGGGGCCATTACCATTAGTCACACTAATGTCCAATCGCACCATTAGCTTAAGTGAACTCTCAATCAACACGCGTTTAATTTTTCTTTCATGAATCATTGTTTCTGCGAAGGACAGGTGGCTGGCTCTAGCCTTGACACAAGTCTGAGGGGGATGCTCCTTCCCCATTTAAGCTTCTGGTATAGGATTAAAGACATTTTGCATATTCTGCTCTGTGGTACAGACAGGTTGTACAAAAGTGGGGCAAAATTAGTCTATTAAATAATAGCTTGAAAATCCCAAGTAATCAACAGTAAGTTATTGTGGGCTAAACTTTGGATAGTTCTTTCACAGATCCTTAACACGTGGAGAGTCTGTCTTCTATGGCTGTTGCATGATCTTTTCTGAAAACTCAAAAATTATTTGTTCATACTTGCCTCAAAGAAAGAAGCTGTAGAAAAGATAGAAAGGACAAAGTACTGCAAAGCATGACAGGCCACACAGCACCGGTTGGATGTCATTTTGGTGAGCAGAGCAAAGACTACTGCACACTATCCCGGGACTAATACTGGAGCAGGACAGTTCTGACTGAATCCTTGCCCAGATCAAAAATTGGCATCTACATCTAAGTGGATTATTTTAAAGTAGCTCGTTCCAGGATGCACAACCAAGTTGTTAACCAGCAAGTCAGATGGGCAGTTTCTGATCCATCCTGGGGGAATGTAATTGTTGGGAGATTTCATAGTTTCAACAGTGCAAAAATAAACATCATTTGACCATCAAGCAAGGATGATTGATAGACTAAAATCTGATTGCTATTGAACTATGGTGATGTCAACCCAGACGTACTGGAACATCCAGCAACAAGGGCCGGTATACAAAATGCAACACTTGGAAGTCCTTTGAGGTTTTCTTGAACTATTGTTCAATTATATGTGGCATAGTGGCAGGCCGCATAACTCCACAGGTTTGAGAAAGCAAGAGATTAAAGAATGCTGATATTCTTGCCCGTTTCCATTTAAGCTGATCCTTCTGGTCTTGGGGCTTCACAGAGTTCCTAGAAAAAGATTTTTCTGGGTTTGAGGAAGAAGAAAGTGGTGCTTATGAAGGAACACTTCACTAAAGCAAAATTTCACCCTTCAGAGGAGAAGTATGTTGAATGGTGGATGAAGACAGTGTGCCGGGACCGTAAGTAGGAAGTACAAACACATCACAGCAGTACTAAAGTAACTTAATACTATCAAATCAGCAAGTCTAAGAAACATATATGTGAGCTTGCAAGGTTCAGTCACCCTTATGATGAGTGTCCTGCAGTGATCCGGACGAAGTTTTAATTCTTAGCTCTGCTTTATATTTTTCTGCTCCTGACAGTTTTGCTTTAAATGTTTTTGTAAGCAACCTCTTTATTTGGAAAAGTCAAACTCCAGTGCCAGTTTAGAACTGGATAACTGTTTTCATTTAAAAGTAAATGAACTGAAAAATGCATTTTGGGAAGGGACGAAGTTGTTCACGACAAGTGGCAGGTTTGGGGAAGAGGAATATCTGGAAAGAATGATGAAAATATTTGAAAAAGTTTAAAAAAATCGATTTTGAAAAGCACAGAAGTTTTAGACCTTTTCTCAAAATGGTGCTTTTTGCATAAACACTTTTCTTAAATTCCTATATGAAAAAGTGAAATTCTATTTTTCCTGACAATATTTATGTCAGGAAGAATGTCAGGAATATTTACTTATATTTCAGTCACTGAGCTGAGCTGTCTACCCACACTTTGGCTTCTAAAGAACATTTAATGAGATTTAAACGTACTCTTACAGCTAAGCATGTGTTTTAGAGATCTGATGCAGCACCTTTACTCAGTTAGACCTTTGACATTGATTTTAATGAGTGAGTCTAAAAAATTTAAGAAAATATTTCAGCCTGTGTTAGGCTGATTTAATGAATCAAGGCTCTGATAGGTGTCATTGTATATACTAAGTGGTATAAGTGTTCATTCGCTACCAGTACATACATGCTTTCTAAATAACTTCTTCCTTCACATTGCTGACACGTGGTATTTCTGTGACTGAATCCTTTCTTTTGGGAATCTCCTTATTTTCTCCAACAAGAAGCCCCCTTAAAAGACATTTTCTGAGTTAAAATACTATCTATCTATTTTGAAGTAGATTTTGAAGTTAAATTTGTGCTGTTTCTTTCTTTGGGCTTTGGGTTTGCATCCAAACATTCAAAAACTGCATCAGCTGTGCTTGCTATTAGAAGACACCTATGGAAATAGTTAAGAGAGAGAAAACTTTCAAGTCGGAATTAATTTACCTTTCACAATCTTCATACAAACTTATAAAGAAAATACAAACACTTTTGCAATCTTATTTTTCTGCTCTGTGATTTCATTACTAGCCATAGAAGTCTTTCAAATTCATGAAGGTAACAGATGACTGATTCCTTAATAATGCAGCAAAATAAATCTCTTGTAACCATAATTAAAGAGCAAATGAGTTCCATGCTGCCCATGGAGTGGGCATTAAATGTGTTACACAGAGGAAGCAGACACCTTATTGATTACCAGCAGTTCCCTAACAAATTGAGATAATTAATTTCTGCTGAGAATCTCACATACAGGTGTAAGTTTAAACCTAGTAAAAACATTTTTAGAGTTCGTCCGAAATTGCTAGCTTCTGTTGTTAACATTTTCAAAGTACTTCTTGTTTGTGATCTTATTCTGTCTTTTTCAAAGTCACTTCCAATTAAAATAGCCTTGAAAAAAATCAATTTCCACATGTGTATTTCTCTTACAGCTGAATAAAAGGGTTTGGCTGGAATCGAAGCCTGCTGAAGTAAGACCCATTGGGAGCAACCGTTAAAAAATAAATCTCTTCATGCCCCTGATTTACAGGTTTCCTGACCTGTTTAACACGGAAGTGATGAGGACACCGGAGGAGGCAAAAGTCCTTACACCCATACCTTGACATAGTGATGGAAAGCTCTGTCCGTACTGGGGGATCAGCATTATTTGTGAGGATCCCAGCACCCCTTCCAGCACTTGGTGTTCTCTCCAGCCCTTGGAAATAAGACTGCTGGGATATGCTACCAGCATGGCTTGCCTAACCCATGCAGTTTCTGCAGATGGAAAGAACAAATTCATGCTGAGGTCTGCTGAAAAGCCATACATTCTGGGGCTGTTTTATTATTTTGGTGGGCTCCTCACAGACTGGCAGCAGTAGATGGTGTGAACGTTTTTCATCCTGATTTTGGTTTGTTCTTCTTATCTGTAGGAAACCAGATTCATGAGGAGGATCTGTGTATTGTGTGGTAAAGGACCCGGGCAAGAAGGACACCATGACCACATGTGATGATATCTGTTTACCTTAATGCAAAAGAGATGAGCTCTATGCAGTTCCAGGACATGAGATTTTCTGTTGCTCTCACCATTTTTAATATTGTCACCATCAAATATTGGACAGATAGATTTTATGTCCACAGGCTCCTTTGCACTGGGACATTTTAATAGCAGCCTTGACTTTCATGTCTCGAACAGCTTCCTTGAAATTATTTCTCCAGGCCTTTTAAAATTATGATCCCCACAAGAAATTAGCCAGATAATCAGGAAATAGTGACCTGAGAATGAGGCAGCTATGAAATAAAATACTTGCTTTCATATATATATATATATATATGTGTGTGTGTGTGTGTGTTTGTGTGTATGTATGTATTTAATGTATGTAACACAAATTTTACAGTATATTTTGCTTCTTTTCCTTTATATAATGCTTGTAGCAATACTGTAGGGGGTTGCTGCTTTTGCTGCGTTCTAACTACATTTGTTCATAAAATGAAATGGCCAGATCCATAAAATCACAGCAATGAGCTTATGTACAGGTACCTGTATTAATAGAACTTTTATTAATGGGATTAAGTTTGCTGCTGTAAAAGCTTTCTATACAGTTTTTCAGCAATTGAGCTGATACGTGTAAGCACACAGGGACTTGTCGTTGCATTCGTCTTTTGTGGGAAAGTTTGTTCTATAAAAATGAAAACTTTTTTGGGAAGGAAGTTTTTGTTCTGTGTGAAAGGGAACTAAAACCGGATCAGTGATTCCCCTGTGTTTTGAACACTTTGCTAAGTCATTGACGGTGCTCTGAATACCTCCAGCGCGAGTACCTCAGAGGCATTTCCAGGAGATGGCAGTGCATGTCACTGTGCCTGCTCGAAACATAATTCCTCTCTGCAGAAAAAAACTAGAAGTTTGCTCCTTAGAATAAATGTTTGCGGTTTGCTAAGTCAAGAAATCCAACCATCGGTCAGCTTCCATAAGCCTGACTTCCAGATCAGCCTTCGGTTTGCAAAAATTTGGCACACAACTTTGTATTTGGCCTAAGCTTACCAAAACCTGGTCATAACACAACAGCAGTGATGAAGCCCACTTTCAGACAGTGTTATCCCCTGAGTTTGAACATCAATAAAACTGGAACTTAAAGACAAAGCAGAGAGAGTAAGGCAAAACTGTAACTTGTCAGCATAATTACGGTAACAAATCATATGTATGGTATATCTAGGCCTAAAAGTGCCAGACCTTGATTAATAATCAATTTTAATTACTATTTAGAATTAATAGTTTTCCTGAATTGCTGACATGAAAAATGATCCAGAGGCATTTTCCCACACCTTTCTTGAGGTGCTACTAAGTTGATTTTGCAGATAATTTAACATTTTGATCCTCATCTCATAATCCTTGTATATTCTTTACTTCTTTTTTGAATTTGTTTCATGGGGACCTAAAAATATACAAATGCAGCAATAGCTCAAGTCAGTATGTTGACCTCTAAAGTCTGCGTCACTGTAGTTTCTTTTGTGCCCTTTCAAGCCAGCAGGAGAAGATTTGCATTGCACAACGACACCTGAAATACTCCATAAAACTGGACTGTCTGGTGGTAGGTGTTGTATAAGCAGAGTCCAGAAAACTGGATACACTGAGCTGACTAGAGAAATAATCAGCTCAGAGTTGGGTTTGACTAGAGAGGATGACCGGTATGTATTTTAATGGATTTATTTATAGAAACAACCTTTTTCTCCCCTGACTTGTCTGTATTTTAAATGTTAGTTCATATTTAAAATGTTTTGTTGTAATTTTTGTTCCTTGAGTTTTCAGTACAATTGACTTTCAGTTTTTTCCTTGGTCTGTTGCGTTTGATGAGTCTGTAAGGTATTTGTTGCTGACACTAGGTGTCACACTAAGAATGTTTCTGGGAAGAAACAAAAAACTGCCAGTAAACGCGAATCCACTCTTCCCAGAATGTACTTCTCTCAGTCCTAACGCTCGAAGTCAGTAGGAGTTTTTGCACTGATTTCAGTGCAGGTGAGTTTGTGCCCTTGATGCTTACCTTGATTCACTCCTTGTAGAATTGCAAGATAGGGACACAAACTGCCAATCTGGCAGCTGCTTGGATTTGGTGTCCCCGTTCAGTGTACGCGGAGCTAACTAAGGGAAATGATATTTGCTTCCCAATGTTGCCCAGACTTTTCCAAGATTTGGATATGGAGTTAATTAGGTTTTCCAGCACAGTATTCTAGCTCCATAAATAAAAGTACAAATGAGCAGTTCCCCAAACAAGATTCAGCAGGACAGATTCTGTCCAGATTTGCATGCTCTAAAACTCAGTCAGTGAACTGGTTCCTGGAATTTGGCTGGAAAACATGTATTATTCCATGCTTCGTGCGGAGCCCTCAAACCCCCTGTGAACCTACAGTCACTACCTCTTTCCTTTGCAGTGATTTTCATGGGGGCGTTTCTATGGCATGTTCATGCACAGGAGGGCAGTGGGAGAGGTGTGAGGAGTAGCCCAGCAGAAGCAGAAAGAATTATTGTGCAATAATTGTGCAAAGTTCAGACAGTAACTTAGTTCAAAGCTTCCAAATATTTTGCCAGGAGCTTCTCTTTATATAGCCATTTATATAAGGTCTAATCTAAAGCTTGTTAAAGTACAGAAGCCTGTGCATTGATGGTGGTGTACTTTGGATTATGCACTTAGTGCAGACGTGAAAAGACAGGTCTGTGCCTGAAGTGTTTGCAGTTATGAACAGAAAACGTAGCAGGAAAGATGGATGCAATAGAGAACTTTAAGACTCTATTTACTTTTCATTTGAGCTTTTCTGATTTGAGTGAGCAATTTGTTCATCAGATGTTTTATGCCAGCTTGTACTGATAAATGCAAGAACTTTGTTTTGGAAGGTTCTGAAAGCTTTTGGAGATAAAGCCTTCATTCATTCTTCCAGCATGATGTTCTGAGAAAAGGATTTAAATCCCAAACATTTGCAATTCTCCCACAACATGTGATAGACTCAAGTTGAAAGCACTATAAAACTTGTTTACAAGGACTCAGAGAGTGAAAAATGGATTCATTTAAAATGCTGCAGAGGAAGTAGGGTCTGACAGCTCCAGAGCCTGATTTTTTCCTGCCTCACAGCAGGGATAGTGCTCGAGCAAGGACATTCCTGTCCCCTCAGGAAGCGCTTATACCAGCTGTGCACATTTGGGCTGGATACCACAAGAGGGATACAAGCCAATGGACAGTACTATTTCCGTTCTATTCACCTGCTTTTTCCTGACTTTTGTGGTTTTAAACATTGCAAAGGAAGAACAGCTCTAGTTTTCTCACATCACTGTCTATCTCGGTGATGAGAACAGTGGTGGGACAGACAGGGCTATATCCCGTATTCCTACTCGTAAGGTAAGACTGACAACAAAGAGAGTGACACAGATGTCATAGGTCTCTTAATATTGTGGGGCTCTGACACCTATTTGCTTTGTCTTGTTCCGCTCTGATACAAGGAAAAACTGAAACAGCTGTTGATGGTGAAAAATGCTCAATGTCAGGTTAAAGACATTTGAATTTCTCGCTATTTGCCTCGCCTTACTGTCAGCTGGCATGGATTTGGTCTGTGGATTGTATTTGCACTAGTACAGATTAGATAAACGGGCAGGTTCTATGGAACAAAGCCTTCCTGGTAACAAGTACAACATGGTGGCAAGTCTTGTGTTCTGGGATCAAGACTAGCTCTTATGCCCATTAGACCAAACTTTGGTTGTATGTGTAACAAAAAGATAATGTTGTGTAGAAATGGTCAGGCTAGTGTTCTGGACCAGGGTGCATTAAGAAGAGTGTGGCCAGCAGGTCGAGGGAGGTGATCCTCCCCCTGTACTCTGCCCTGGGGAGGCCGCATCTGGAGTGCTGTGTCCAGTTCTGGGCTCCCCAGTTCAAGAGAGANGGGCAATGGGCACAAACTGGAGCACAGGCAGTTCCACCTGAACATGAGGAAGAACTTCTTTACTGTGAGGGTGACAGAGCACTGGAACAGGCTGCCCAGGGAGGTTGTGGAGTCTCCTTCTCTGGAGATATTCAAAACCCGCCTGGACGCGTTCCTGTGCAACCTGCTCTAGGCTAACCTGCTTTAGCAGGGGGGTTGGACTAGATGATCTCTAGAGGTCCCTTCCAACCCCTACCATTCTATGATTCTATGATTCTATGATTCTATGATTCTATGATTCTATGATTCTATGACCCTGGCTCTGCCCATGTGTATTAGTTGTTCTGCCAGTTGTTTACACTGAATCAGGCCTAGACAGAACTTTGATTTGCAGTGCTCTGCATCTCAAACATTGAAAGATCACGCTTGAGAGTGAGAGTCAGTGTCTCACAATGTTTAAGCAAAAAGAAAACTTTTGCTGTCCAGTTTTGTCCTTCTCCATGCAAGACACATAATGAATGTATACAACAGGCTTATTTACATGCTTGCGGGTGATGTCGATATCGTAAACTCTAGCATGTTCAACATATTCTGCTTCAGATCATGTAGGAGAAATGCAGGAAGCTGCATAGAATTTAACCACAGCCTGAAGTGAGGAAGGAGAAGGTGGTCCTAGGAGAGCCCAAGGACAGCATTAGTACTGACGATGCTGCTTCTACTGGCTGTTGGTGTCACCACATAAGCTTCTCAGTGCCCTTGTGTTGGCAATGAGGGTTACTTCTTTTTTGCCACAGTGCAGACCCGTCAGCCCTGAGATGGGAAACAGGAAAAATCATGTGTTTTTTTCTCCTCAGCAGGTCACACTACACTTGCTCGGTGAGGAAGGCAATTCTACAGGCCATCTGTATGTTTGAGGCCACAATTCAGCTAGAGGAAATTGTGACAGTTGCAAGGGCAGGATGTGAGATGGGATATCTGGTGCTTGCTAGTTCCTGCGCCTTATGCTATTTTCTAGTCTGAATTAAGAGAAAAAAAAACCCCAAATGCACACAATAGTATTGTGCATCTAAGACTGTTTCAGTTTTAGCTCTGTGGTTTCGATAACTGTACAGACCATAACGTGCATTAGGGTATGTCAGATGTGTTCTCATCTCTACTACGCCTGTTGTGCCCTACTGGGACTTTACTGACCATCACAATTATTCATACCATCCTAAATTTCAAATCCTCTGAAATCCACTGAAGCCCTGCTGTGACAGAGTGGAGGATTATTATTATACACCTGCTCGTATGCCTGTGGAAAAAGAAGAGCGTCATTATAGGAAACAATGGTTTTTGTATGTCTAAGATCCTTCTTCCTTGTTCAGTCTGTCTCTTTCACATGTATGAAAGATGTGAATTTTGCGCAGATGCGCAAAATTCATCACAGACCAGTTTCTGGATGATTTGATTTCCTTATAGTAGCCGTCTATGGGCAAATGCTTCTCAAACCATTGAGTCTGAACAAAAACCCTACAACATATGAAACAATTTGGATTCAAAATGTTTGGATTGGATCCATTTCTGTATTCCACTTTAGAGCCCTTCTACTTCATTAGTAGTGTATTAGCTGTATTTTCCTTGTGCTGCTTTGGGTACCGACTCTCGCGTGCACACAAGCTCTAAGAAATTGTGTGATACTCTGAGCGTCATTGCTGCAACCAGTGCAGAGCGGAAATACAAGCAGGGCTGGTCAGCTGCTTTCTGCTGACCCGTTCTGACCACTTTTAGACTGTTCTCTGAGATGTTAAATTCTCCTCATTTCAGAAAGGCAGCAAAATTAAACATTATCTAAGGCGCAGTGTCTGGGAGTAGCTCTAAGTTCTGAAAGCAATATTTACCAACAGTTTAAATCAGCAGTGTGGCAGGTGATGAAAGCTAAACATGGTATGTTCTCATGTGGCTCTCAGCAGAGCTGACCCTCAACTTGGTTTCTCTGTGCGTTTCTTAATCTGCCAGCACGGTTCCAGTGTCTGTCACGTTTTTGGTGGCTGACGCTGCAGATCCTTAGTACTTCTTTCACGTTGCTCATTTTGGAACTGAACATTTGCATTGTGAAACCGTTCAAACTCATGAATTAAAGGATCTCCGCAGAATGCTCAGGAGCAATGCAAATCTGCTGCGTGGCTCTCATATGGGAGATTGAGTCAATCAGGCTTCTGTGTTCTATCACACTTCCAGGCTATTTCCATTATATGAAGAAAAGAGGGTAATCTGATAATAAATACAATTCTATCATGTCTGTTTCTTTGGGTGACTGCACAGGACGGACCTATAAATACTACCTCACACAGCGCTGTATTATTTCACTACAGGCTGATCTGCGCTGCCAAGTGCAGGACTGTTAGGCAAAGTTAGCACATCCGCATGGTTCCACCTGTTTCATATTCTCTAACGTGTCTGTAAAGTCCTGGAGGGTGTGTCGTGGCTTTCCATGCTGACACTCGGATTCCAGGAAGGGGAGGACTCCAAAAGGACACCTGTATGTACAGGGCACTGGATACTGCTGTGGGACCATAACTTACAGCTTTATAATGGAAATGAAAGCTAGAGAAAGCAGAGGTAAGGGAACCTTCTGAGAACATACTAAATTTTAATTCACTGCTAACTATGAAACTGACGGTTGTCTCCCTATGAAAACATTTTGGTGAGGTTCCCCTCAGTGCAGAGCATAGCAAGCAGTATGTGAAAGACAGACCAGGCACAGTGTTCCAAATACATGAAAATTTGATAGTTAGCAAGTCTGCAACCCTGGATTAAAATTAAGTATTCAAATTAATTTAGGGCTCAATTTTCTAATTAGAATGCAAGGGTGAAAAGCAGTGCAAGTCATCCTTATGCAAATATCTTTTCTCAAAGATCACTTCATTCCATCTGCAGATACCTTGTAGTGCCTTGAGTTTAAAACAACAAAAATCATCTCTGCAGATTGCTATTTAATACTAACTCCTTTCCCCCCTCCCCTTTTTTTTAGCTGTATAGCTCTGTTTCTTACTATAACTCTTACCTTTTAGCAGGATTTCCTTTCTGCTGCTTATAGTACCGGTAATTTCCCCTCCTAATATTTCCTTCTGCTCTCTGCCCCTCCAGAGAACCCTTTTTGCTTCTCATTTAGCTGTAAAGTCAATGCTTCAGTTTGATCAACCAGTTTTGTTGTCCCTGACCTACTGCCTGTTATATTGTAAGCAGCATCTTAGAAACGCATTTCTGTTTTGATCACCTGAGAAATGTTCAGAACTACGTAAGCTCAGTCTTTAGAAACACTTTGATGTGTGGGTACGTGAATATTTCCCTTTCTGGCTTGAAACATTTCCAGGCTGCCAGTTTGTAGAAAAAGGAGGACAGATTGCATCCATTTTAGAGTCCCAGGACTGTGGCTTAAGAAGACATCAACTGCAATCTCCTTTTCTTTTTTTTTATCATTTCTCCTCCCCTACTTAAGTGTGCCTAGAAGAGTGTTCCCATTTTGGTGTCTTTCACGATCTTTTTTAATTAGGAACATAAGTGCCCATAAAAACCTTGTAGAAAACCCAAAGCACCTCTGTGTGCACTCTTATGTAACCCTACTGCTGGATGGCAAGCTGCCACCTCCTGCCCATACTCATCTCCTCTGACTGATCATTTTGGCACTGCCTTACTTTGATGTGAGACTTATTTACTTAAAAGACAACATTTTGCTTTTTGGAGTTAAATTTTCTCTGATTATAATTTTTCCACAGATGCTTCCGGTAACTTTCCTTAGGATGCTTAGAATGTACGCTGATAATGCCTGATGATCATGAATAGGTACCTGCACTGCCTTGTAAGCACACCTACTTTGCTGTCTTGAGGTCACCTTTTCTGATCTTTCTATAAATTGATGTATCTGGAATGCCAAAAGAAAAACAGGACAACCTGATCTTTGCAGGACAGTCTGCTGTGCCCTTTCAGGCTATCTGGATGACCTTCCTTTGGGAGTATCCAGAACCTTCCTGGAAGGAAGAATGGCAAAGCCAGCACCGGTGCGCCTCTTCTTCCCATGATACAAGTTAGAGTGCATAGCTTCCTTCAGTGTTCGGTTGACTGCACAGCTGCACAGAAACGATGTGCCAGGCAGGAGAATTTTACTCTGTCCCACAGAACAATTCTACCTGAAACTCTTGCTAAAGAGCCTGTTTTATCTCCTTTGCAGGCCACTACCGAACCTACACTTCTCCAGATCCTTGGCTTGCTAAAGCAATCCAAGCCCGTTTCTCTACCCATTCCTGTATCTACATCTCTGTTCTCCTCTACTCTTTAAAAGTCATTGAGAGATACTCCACCTCTGAGCTGGAGCATATGCGTGTATGAGTTTAGTTATTGGCAGACATGAAAATTGAAATTCTGTGTTTATTCGGCTAATGGGTGCAACATAAGCATGTATTCTTATAGTGGTTGAAATGTTCTACAGCTGGAGGGACTATCTCGAAACTTGAAGGGTAGTTTACTTACAGCGTCTTTGCAATTGCCTGCTAACGGAATGGCGCAATGCAGTTTTCTTTTTTCAGCTGCTTAGTTCGATATAGTTCTGCATCTAGAACAGGAGCAATGGATGTTGTCACAGGTGAAGGAAAACTGAATGCACATCCAGCTCTTAGGCAGTTGTCTGAGTATGTGTGTTTACATGCCGTACACCAATGTCAGCCTTATTTGTTCTTACTTTGAATGATCCTGGATGCTCACATTTCCAATGAAGCAGTTCTTCCCACTTACATTGAAAGTGCGGACATGTTTTTTTCTGATTCAGTTAGAGAATGACTGTGACTCTAATTCCAGTTTTCATACTTTCGAATACCTAGATACTGTCCAGTGACTCTGGCTTCAATTAGTTGCATTGATTCAAGTTTATAATTTTATAAACTGTGTTAGAAGCAACTTCAAAACTAAGATTGTCTTATTGAAATTACATTAGTTTCAACATGGACTTCCACGAGTGGTTTCCTGTGCTATCGGGTTACATGCATGGGCGAATACAGTAAGTTTATATATGGCTTGAGCTAATGGTAAACGAAGTTTGTATTTTCTTTTGAATCTTCCAGTTCATGAATCTGATGAACATTGTATTCATCGGTTTTACATTGGTAACTGGTAATGCATTCGTTGCAGATGTGAACTCCCAGCCTCCAAAACGGATCATGAGGATTTTCTCACTCAGAGTTGTATCTTTGTGTTTTATGTATTTGTCTTCCACAAACTAGTCTAATCTTTTTGAGACCGTGGCAACTTTTAGTATCCATGATGTCCTGTGTCAAGAATTTCAACTACATGTGATGTCCAAAAGTCTCTCCTCTGGGGATGGTGTGGGGTGTTTGCAACTCCTCTGTACCTGTTATGATTTTATAGATCCTTGCCATAGTCCTCTCAGTTATCTTCCTTCCAGTTTGAGGAATCCAGGTTGACTTAATTGTTCTTTACCTGACAGTTGTTGCCTGATTTTCGTCATCACTTTTGCCAATGATGCTGCTGCTTTTCCAGTTCCATTTTGCTCTCTTTGGACCTGGGGTTGCTGCCTACCACATTAGCGCATCACTACATCTTTTTGTTTTCTTTTCTATTTCTTTCCAAACTGTTGGTCATTTTCGCTTGGTTTTGTTTTTACCACTGTGAGGCATTGACATGACGTTTTTATAGAACTATTTACTATAACTCTGAGATTCCATTTCTGAGTGGTAATAGCTAGCTGAGAGCTTCTCATTCACTTCATAAAGTTAGAACTGTTCGTTTTTTTGCTGGCATTACTTCACATTTCACATTGTCTTTATTGAATTTCATTTGTCATTTTATCACACATTATTGTGAAGCCCTTCTGCAACTCGTCTTATTCAGCCTTCGTTTTTACTTCTGTGGATGATTTACACTTTGTCACTTTGATATTCATGACCATTTATGAATATGCCAAATCATATAAGCTTGAGTATATGTCTCCTATGGGGACTCCATTGGTGACTCCTCTCTTTTATGGGAATTAACCAATTGCTGTTCCCTTTAGTCAGTCAGTTGTTAGCTTATGAAGACCTTTCTTCATATCCCACGGCAGCTTATTTCTCTAGGAGCTCTTCAAAGGGATCTTTATGAATGTCTTCTGGTGATCGAAGTAGTTATATCCATCAGATTCACATGCCTCTCCTTGACTCCTTTGCAGAACTGGCAGAGATTTGTAAAGCATTACTTTGCTTCATGAGTCATATCAGCTCTTCATAAGTATGCCATAGTGTTGACTCCCAACCATACGCAGTGAGCCAGGTCCTGACTACCAAAACACTCCAAAGAAAATGTGCCGGAAGTAATGTAAGGATAATACCATGATTCTATGTAAATAATGTAATGTTTTAAAACTTAACAGAAAGGAAAAAAATCTTAATATTAAATTTTTCTATTGTTTTGAAATGTTAAGAAACCCTAACATGTGGTGCTAAATATTATTCAAGAATCAGAAGTAAGTTGCAAAGAAATGAGTCTGTCGCATCTACAGCTAGGCACCTCAGTATGAATCAGGGCCAGAGGAATGCTGCCTAAGGCATCTAATCACCAGTGTAAGACTACTTTAATACAAATAAGGCAGGCAGATGCAATGTCCTGTAGTTAGGTCTTTTTCTTGCCAGTGTCTGTCTCTGATTCTTCTTCCCCTGGCATTTCTATTTTTCCCTGTGTATGCTAAACACTTAACTTATAAGCCATAATACAAGCATTCAGAAATCCAACTGAAAAGTCTACAAAAGTCTATCTGTGTTACTGTATCTCCTTTAGCAGTCATGTACTTGTCCTGCTTGTTGTTTGGGCTAGAAGCAATCTGCTCTCTGCTCCCGCAGTACTTGGCGTAATGAGGTCATGGTCTTTGAGCGGAGTTCCTAGGTACTACTGAAAGTTTTTCAGGGTTTTTCTAGGTGCCCACTGATTCTAGTCACTGTTACAGCATTTTGCGCAGTACAGTATTATTCCTCTGATGTTCCCTGGATACCTGCTGGAAGCACATCACGTTTGCTGACACTGAAGCAATTTTAAGTGAGAGGTTACACCATACAATGCTTATTTCAGCTGTTTCATAATCGAGTTCCTTTAGCACTGGTCCTGGAGTTTTGTTACTATCCATTACGTCACTCTGACCAAAACCAACTTCTACTCACACTTCAGTTTGAGACAATACTCTTTTCAGTGGTGCCCAGGGACAGGACAAGGGGCAATGGGCACAAACTGGAGCACAGGCAGTTCCACCTGAACATGAGGAGGAACTTCTTCACTGTGAGGGTGGCAGAGCCCTGGCACAGGCTGCCCAGAGAGGTTGTGGAGTCTCCTTCTCTGGAGAGATTCAAAACCCACCTGATGTGTTCCTGTGCACCCTGCTCTAGGGGCACCTGCTTTAGCAGGGGGGTTGGACTGGATGATCTCCAGAGGTCCCTTCCAACCCCTACCATTCTGTGATTCTGTGATTCTGTAATACTGTGTTGCACCTGCGATTGTGTTTCAGTGTGGGACTTTGCTCGTGCTCCTGCATATTGAGGAGTCCTACATGCCAAAGATGGATGTGAAATCTTCATTTAACTTTTCTGTGTGGCCTTATTTTGTGTGCTCTGGTATGCTTTCATCACCTATTAGCCTTACATGTTATCTGGTCAGCTTCCTCTTCCTTGTGTATTTGAACAAGATTTATTATTAGTTTTAAAGCTTTTTGAAAATTGTTCCTCAGACTTTTATTGGGCTGCCTTATGGGATTTTTACATTTAACCTGTCAGAAATTATTATTTTTTATTTTTCTTGTTTGGAAATAATGTCAACTTTTAAAGAAAGCCATCTTGGTGAAACCCATTTCCTCGGTATAATATTTAATCCTACTAGTCTTTCCTGGGTATTTGAGGGCTCAGGAGAGGAGGAAGGAAGGTTTTAGTAGATGCTGAAGGGGCTTTATGGTACTTCTTCATACTTACTGCTTTAAGAATGCAGAATTGGTCTTATAGCATCATTAAGCAACATCTTGAAAACAGATTCGTGCCAAAGAAGAAAAAAATAATAGTGGACTTTCTGGGTATATATTATGGTTTTAGCCCTCATCCCCATTATGTAGATAATGCCATTTGAAGTTTTCAGTTTAGAATCCAATGGGCTAGAAGACAACAGCCTAGAAAATCCCCAGGACTTTTTCTGTATATGAAAAGATGAAAAGTCCCTTTCAGACAGCCAGTGCAATATCTTGCTTTCACTACAGTAGTTCTGTCCTGCAGTGTTGTGACAATCTGCCAAGCAATACCAGATGTCCGAGCTTCTTCTTCAGTTTACCACTGAAGACAGAATCCATGATGCAAATGTGCAGTTATGTGCCTACTTCACACCTGAAAGCTGGCCAAATGAGATGAAAGCCAATTCCTCTTTCTAGATGCTGCTCAAAATGTACATTCGGTTTGCAGGAAGCAACTTAGCAACAAGCATTTGCTATTTTACCTCAGGTGCAAACACAGGGAGAGGGATTTCCTTTTACTCTGTGTGTGTACGGCAGCTAGCGTAATAGGGTCCTGATTTTCGCTGATATCGTTAGGTACTGTTGTAGGCTAAATAATGATACAAATAATTTATTGTTGCAGGAACTATAGCAGGGGCATTCACAACGTCTTGTACAATTTCCCGTGCTTGTAACCACGTTTAACTACAAAGAACAGTAAGATGGAAGGCTCGCTTACAAGTTAAGGATAGTAAGTGAGAGTACTCTATACTCGCTCATCACAGCTGCTTCGCCACTGGCTGTAACATTTCTCTCCCTTTCACTCTCCCATTTCTCTTCACTCACCTTTCAATTCACCTTGAAAGGCACTAAGAATTGTGTATGGCAAATTCTACCAGCTCTCTAAATTGGCAGTGGTGATACTAGTACAGTAGCTCTGTTTGTTACAGCTCAGTGCTGTTGCTAGCAAGAAATCCATGTTCTGGTCTCCTGAAGCCTTCTGCATTCCCACAACAATACTGCACACGTAAGTATAACCTGGTTTGATTTTTCTTCTCTGCACCTGCTTATTTTCCTCATAGAGAGCAGGGGATAGGAGTGAGAAACTATCCTCCATACTGTTTGAGATCATACTCCTCTGTCAACAGAATTTTTTGCTGGTTAAATACGGGTACATTTAGCTAAATGGGAAGAATTTTCCCAACAGTTGCCAGTTGCAGAGCCCATACATACTGAAATTCTACCATCAAACATGGAACAGTAGCTATCATACAGTTACTGCAGCTTGTCAGGATTTTCATTGCTCCCATAATCTATAGAAGGATTTTGTTACCAGCCCAAGAGAAAACGGTGAGTCATTACTCAGGACGCTGCATGTGCAAAAGGGAAAGGAAATTGAGTAACTAAAGAACTGGCTTTTAAGGAAGCTGTTGAAAAGAGGAAGATAAAGAATTGAGAATGTTGTATGGAAAATAATATTCCTGAAAGTAAAAATGGTTTACAATGGGAAGGAGATAAGAAACTTATTATGCAAAGGTTATATTTTTTAATCTGCTGATAAACTACATAAACATGATTGTTCAGGGATCATACAAAAGGTTTTTTTAATTTTTAAATTCATGTGACTTAGATCACTGCGTTAATTTAATAAATATAGACTTGTTTTCCTATTTTATGTTGAAGTACCACCTATTTTTGTCAGGAAACATTTTTTGGTTCTCAGTTGCTCCCTCACACTGACTCAGTTTCTATCGGAATGTGGCTTGGCAAATTTGAACAGCTGTGAGGGTAAGAACTGCCCCTTGTTTGTCCATACAAGTCTTGACAACTTTTAATTAAATGCGTTTGTGTATCATCAGCTCTCATAACGGACCTCTGATACACGCTTGGGGCCCCTTGGTACTCCCATAACCACCTCAGGAATATTTGAGAGGATTTAATGATTTCAGGAGATACAATATAACAATGGCTAGAGTGCACCGCCCTGCCCACGCTCAGCGTTTCTAGGATTGAAAATCTAGGCTGTATTGTGGTCTCCTTACAAGTCTGGGGCACAGCAATGGGGTTTTTTACTGGCTCCCAGTGCAATCTGCAAAAGATTGTGATGCTGCAATGTAAGCCAGTAAAGACAAACCTTTAGGAAACGATAAGGCAGAAGGTATGCCTGCCTTTTCCTGGCAGAACTGGGTGGGTGGCAAGCTCCAGAGCCCGTTTCACAGAAACCATCCCCCAGCTGTCCTTATACCCTGAATCGTGATCAGTTTGGGGCACTCCCACAGTGCCCATGGCTCTGCAAGGGGAGACTGTGACTCACAGTAGTCACGCTACTGTTATAAATCCAAAACAGTCAATTATTTACTGTCTTCTGCTGATGAGGCAATTGGGTACTGATTGCAGTCACGGCAGTATGGTGTAAGTTCCATGGGGTTTTTTATTAAAAATGAAACTCCAGGTACAGCTTGAACCAGGTGGAAGTTCAAGTCTGGCTGTGGAGCAGCTATTTGTCTCCTTCCTGAATAGGAGAAGAAAATAACAATTTCATGCAATTTTTACACTCGTAATTTTATTGTGCACAATTTACACGGGAAGCGACCTCTTTGAAAATAGTGCAGTCACTGATACACAACCTCAGTGTTGCAGTCCTATGGCTCTAGCCTTCTGTGCAGCTTTGTTTCCAGGTGTAGTGGCCAGAAACAAACCATTTTGAATAAGGATACTCCTATAGTGCTCCAAGGAAAGCACTATAAAGAACAGCAACTGTAGAACTAAACATCCTCAGTTGTATTTAAGAGGAGGCAGTAGGACCAAGCTCATTGAAATATGTCAAGCAAAGAATACTTGCAGGTAAATCCAAAGCTATATGGGACATAAAAAGTGCCTTTGTAATTTAAATACCCCATTTTCATTGCTATAAAATCTGATACTATCATTGCTATTTGTCATTATTCAAGACTGTCTCTAAGACAGGACAAGAATCATACCAAGTTATAAGGGACCAAAATGATGGACGCTTTAGAGGCTTGAGGTTATGTATGTTAGTTAGGAGGTAAAGATGGACATATGTAAAAACAGATAATATAAATTCATTTAATCACTGAAACCAGAAACATATTATTAGCGATTATGGTCCAGGTGCAATTTACAGCCCTTCCATGCTGCTGCTTGCCTGTTTCGTGTTACCATTCAGTATTACCATTACGCTACTACCTGATGTTTCTGGTTATGACTTTTTTTTGTCTTAAGGAGAGAAGCAGAGAAATGGAGTAGCTATAGAGCTAATGTATTGCCCTTTGAAATCAGATTATGTATGTGGAGTTTTCTGGAATATCCCCCTTTCCCATATGATACTCCACCGTATTGAAAAGTAGTTTTAAGAGACATAAACCACCTGTTAGGTTTGTTCTATTTTTGTTTGTTTGTTTGTTTCAAAATCCACTCCCAGAAAACGCTTGTACCTGTGTTACAATTGTAATGTAGCCATTGTCTGTTTTTAGATAGACAATGTTCAGGTCTAAAGCCTGGTGTAGTTTATCATCCTCACATTGAAACAAATTAGTAATCCATTTGAGTCACTACAATTCCTTTCCCAGAACCTTCACGCTTTTCTGTGTGCCTTCTGTTGTATATTGGTTTTTTTTTAAATCCATCTCCTTTTTCTTGTTGTTTCTTGTTGCAGCATTATTTTTTGCCTCTTTCATATATACTTCTTCCTTCTGTCAAGCCTGTTCCTTCTATGAATTATTCCTGCCTTGCTTTTCTCGACTGTCATCTTTCTTCATCCATCTGCACCAGATCCAGTCTGTGTCTTGAGCAGGGACTTAACGTATCTCAGATTTTGAGCCATTTAGGGATAGAAAGATCTCACGTAAAGTTAGTTAAGCTTCCTCAGTTAAGGTCCCTCTCACAAAAGCAATCCTGTATAAACGAGTAATAATACATCGTTATTGACTGTATAATAAACCCACAAACCCAGTAAAGAGGTAAACTTGATGACCAATAGATCTTTTCTCTCTCTTTTATTAATGAATCCTAAAGAAATGCACTGTTCGTTAAGTCTTAATGCTTAATCATTCTAGTGTCACTCAATAGAAAATGTATATGCTCCATCTGGATTATTACGATATGCAAGAGAAAGGCTAAACAAATTCTACATTTAATTTACTCTTTTCTTTAGCACAATAAAGGAAATGAAAATCAATGATTGATTGTCTTTGGGAACATTATCATCAGGGCTGAATACATAAACAATGCCCCAAATGAAAAGCTATTTAATCACATTCTTTCCTGTGTGTGTCTCAGTCAGTATATCATGAGCCAATAAATGCCACTTATTTTATTCAAAAGAGGAAAAGAAATGCATTTTTTCAGTTTTACTGTTTCTCTTGCTTCAGAAATGCTTGATTTTCTTTGAATTTCATTATTTAAGAAAATGTATAAAAATATTTTAAAATGTTTAAAAACATCTGGCATTCTACACAACTTTTAGCAGTATCTTAACTAGGCTTAGTGGAGCGCAGGGTATCTGTCTTCATACAATGACACATTCAGAGTCTCAGGGAGTTTGAAATGCTCTTCCTCAAGGCCCAAGAGCATACAACTAGGCAGTCCCCCCACCAGATGCTTGGGCGTGTTTTGGGTTCTTCTCAGTTGGAACAGGAATTTCTTTTGACTGTTATTTTCAAATGGTCTTTATCTTTATTAATGCTATATGTTAGTGCCTTTACATTAGCTATGTAAAGGCCCTCTGTTCATGTGTCTTACGCTATTCTACAATAAACTGTCCTAAGCTTGCATAGTTTTACATGCCTGTACGAGGCTGCTGGTAATGCAGAACTGAGATGGGGGGAGGAACTACTCCTGTGAAATGCTATTCCACATGTGGTTTTTAGGAAATTTGATATATTGATTTTTGCATGTACATTTCATACAGTAATTCAAATAAAAATGATATCTGCATTACACAAATGCACAGAAGAGACATGATTTATTGTCCTAAAGTAAACTGATTTGGAAATGGAGAAATACATTTCACAGAGGTAAACTTGATTATGTGGATTTTAACTTGTTGATTCAGGAAAAGCACTTTTAATCGAGCAAGCATTTAGTGATATGCAGTTGAGGTTTTCTCCTCAGCCAACTAGTGCTGAATCTGTTACAAAGTTTGATAGTAGGACATATCTGTCAAGGTTCAATTTATTTCCTAGGGAACCTAGGGATAGAAAAATAATTTTACGTCAACCCTGAATAGCACGGGAAAGAGACTCCAAGAGCTTAAAAGTGATTTGCAAAGATGCTAACGTCTGATCATTCATCTTTATTGTGCCTCCCAACACAAACAAAGAGGATGTGGAATCTCTGAAATTTGTATTTTGTGCCTTTTGTGCATTTGGAATTTCAGCAGTTATTAACTGACCAAATACCTCTTTCTCCCTTCTATTACATTGCTTCTCATCCGCGTGACAAAGCAGTGGGAGTCTTCTCTGGTTAGGCCATTTTGTTATTCTCCATTAAGAGACACCTTAAGAGTAATTTCTTTTACGATTCCTCCAGAAAACTGCCATCCAGTAACAGGTAAGCTAGCTAAGTTTATGGTTATTCGCATGTTTGTAAAACAGAAAAATTTTTGAGGCAAGAAGCTTCTTTAGACGTATGTGTGATCACTACTTAGCACACTGGGTCTTGAATCTGTCTGGGAGCTTTGTAATACACAACTAATACGAATAAAAAATAACAACCTTCTTCCCCTGACATCCCTTAAATAGGACACAGGCTGCATGGCCAGGTCAGGCTGTACATCCAGCCAAGGGTTTGNAAAAATTTTTGAGGCAAGAAGCTTCTTTAGACGTATGTGTGATCACTACTTAGCACACTGGGTCTTGAATCTGTCTGGGAGCTTTGTAATACACAACTAATACGAATAAAAAATAACAACCTTCTTCCCCTGACATCCCTTAAATAGGACACAGACTGCATGGCCAGGTCAGGCTGTACATCCACCCAAGGGTTTCCTCCACTGTGGCTGCAGCTACAGGAAGTCTGGTTTCCAGAAAGAACCCTTTTTTCTGCCCCTCCAAGTTTTACCATCAACCGCTTTATGCGGTGTCCAATTTACTTCTTGTGGTTCTTTTCTCCCCATGATTCTTAGCTGACTATAATGTCCTACAGACACCACAAATACAGCACTCTGTCTGTTACTAAAACATTTTCTGAGAGTTAGTTATTAGCTTGAGTAGTAGTCCATCGTGCCATCAGATCATTAAGGTGAAAAGCTTTGGCAGTTAGAAGGCATGGAGACTGAACTCCTGGCATCTGCTGAAGGGCGTATGGCTGAGAATTTACCCCCTCTCACCTTATATAAACATGGACCATGTAAGAGGAAGGAGAATGGACTGATGGGTGTCCTGGCACATGGTGACTTGGAAGGGCTAGAAGCTAATGTCTTTCAGTACAAAGTGATCGTAGGAAACAAAAAAATTGGAAAGATAATGGGGAAGTAGGAATACAGACACTATGAAATCAAAGCCAAATATAATTTACATCTGATGGCGAGAGCTCTTTTTACTTTTTTTGAGTTGCTTGATACCTTTTTTGGCAATATAAAGGGCATGCTCTGATGTGATTTCCGAGGCTGATCTGGACCTGCAGCTGTCATTAGTGAAGCTAATGGGCCTGTCTGATTCTTTTCAGTTGGAATATATTCTGGCAAATGAGTACATTGTGAAATAGAACATACGTAAGGAGAGAAAGCGTAGAAAGGGGATGGAGCCAGCCATTTGGACTAGTCAAAGTTTAGCTAATAGCTAGTGTTTTATCTAGGTTTTGACTATCTGTCATACCTTTGAAGGTGTGCTGGTTTTAAAGAAATTCGATATGCTATATTGCAGCTTCTGATTTAGAATATCGAAACATTTTCCACTGTGAAGTTATACGCTCACTGTTGCCCTCAGCTGTCCTGTCGTGTAATGTGCTTCATCTCTTTGCACTTCCTGGAAACTGATGCAAAGTTGATTTTCCAGCCTCATATAAGAAGTGAGCTCTAAGAAGGGTGAGGACTTGGAGGCCACAGCTCAACTACAGTCTCCTGTGCCACCGCTATCGTTAAAATTCAATGCAAGTGAGAGCAGTCTAAAATTATCTCGTTTACCCTGCAATCAAATCTGAGTTCAGCTTTCTCAGGCTAGTGGCGGGAAGGCAGCAGAGAAGCGGTTGAGAATTGCTCCTCCTTTCCTCTTAACTGTTCATCACACAGCTGACAACACATTTCCGAGCATGCTGCCTCCTAGTCCTGTGAATATAAAGTTGGGTTCCTGGGATTTCAAACATCCGTAATTATGCACTTAAAATGTATTGTTTCCAGATGGTAATGCAACCAGTTATTTCAAACAATGAAAAATCCAGTGATTTAATTGTTTGTGACAGATGAATAGGAAAGCTGAAGGAACAGAAACATGTAAAAAGAATGCTATACAAGGCCATTGCTAAATTTTAAATATAAAGAATTTTGGTAGAAATGTGATTCCACAGCCTTAAAAAAAGCCTTTCCTACAAATACGGGCTTGAGAAAATCAAGAGGTAGAAGTTTGGAATGATTTCAAACACTTCCCATGCACAGATAAGACTAAAAGTTGTACAAACAAAGGAAACTGCACATTTTTCTTCTTGAGTGCAGAACTTGATCCTAAGGCTGGAACAGGGTATGAGCAGATGTCTTTTTTTTCATTGTTCCTTGCAGCATGTTGATTACTGCAAGAGCACCTTGAACTTTCTGTGTATTTCATGAACCCAGAATCACCATCAGTATGAGCAAACACATACAGACTTCTTCATCAGCTCTTGTCAATTAATTCTTTTGGCCAAAGGTGGCGATTCAACAATATGGTTTTACAAGTGTAAAGAATGCTGCTCAGTTCTATGCATCGTACGGTAACACGCTGCATCCTTATGACCTACAGGTCAGTGTGTTTAGCTGCCTCCAAGAAATATCCTCTTAACATCATGCAAAGGCAATTAAGACAATAAGGTCATCCTGCGTTACGAATTCTCGCTTTCCCCTGGTGCTGGTCACCTGCAGAAGCAGTGGGAACAGTTCCTCAGTCTCAGGCCTTCTCCCTGTTTTCTCCTTTCCTGAAAACACAGTGGTGTGAGCAGGCTCCACGTCACTGCACAATCCAAGGAGTGCCTTGGTGTCGCAGCCCTGTGACCNCAGTGGGAACAGTTCCTCAGTCTCAGGCCTTCTCCCTGTTTTCTCCTTTCCTGAAAACACAGTGGTGTGAGCAGGCTCCACGTCACTGCACAATCCAAGGAGTGCCTTGGTATCGCAGCCCTGTGACCATTCCCTGATGTCACCACAGCAGCCTTACTCTCATCAATGCACTGGGCTTCCTGACAGGGCACTGGCTCAGGTGGACAACCACCTCATCCCATCACTTACCACACAAGGACCTGTCAGTCATGCAATTCCTGTACTCTTGACTGAAAAAACATCTTTCACATAATGGGGGTGAGTTTCTGATCACATGAAAGATACGTCATGGAAAATGATGGGGTAATTATGTGCTTTAAATGCCTCCCTAACAAGCTATGTGGCTTGTCCTGCCCAGAGAGCCCTAGGAGGTAAACTTTCTATGCACTGTAACATTATCAGATACCTATCAAGTGCTTTGTATATTCCAAATCACAAGCGATTTCTCATTTCCATCAAATACATGTTTTAAGCTATTACTTAGCAAGTGTTCCAGTATACGTAAACGATAAAGAAAATAATTTTCTTTTAAGGAAAAGTATTTACTTTTCTGTTTTCTTTGTTAGTGGGCATATTTGTGAAACAAGAAAAGTCATGGAGCCCAACAGCGCACTGCTAACTCAGAGCACAAGCAGCCTGGAGGTGTGAGCATTCACTCCTATTCTGTACTTACAGCAACTTTGAAAGAGATACACAGACTCAGGATCGTACCAACAAATAAGGGCCCCTGGGACAGTTAAGACAGTCACAGATCAGGGATGATCTGACTACACTCCCTTTCCAGGCAGAGAAACACCAGCTGCCAGGAGAGCAATGGCAAAAGACACGTTAGGCCAGTTCTCTGCATTAATTTGCTACCCCAGCTTTAGAGCTGCCTACTGTCGGCAGCACAGTGCTAACCAGCTGCAGCACAAACCTGGATTTGCTCTCCACATCTCTTCACAAAAGCTGCACTACTGATGGCACCACAACTGGCTTTTAAACTGTCTATTTACTACTCAAGACCTCATTACCAGTGAACACTCCAGCAACTGTAACAGTGCGGGTTTTGATTGCCTTGTCCAAGCCTCCCACTCAGTGTGGCTTGATCTTCTTTGGTTCTGTTAGCATAAGCAGAAATAACCTAACACAGTCAGGATGGGATGCTTTAACATTCCAATTCCGCAAACAGTATAGCATTGCCACCAAAAAGAACAGTCCTGCCCTTTCCCTCTTCCCAAATGCTTGTTCCTGTCCCTCTGTTGCTTCCTGCCTGCTGCCAGTATAAGTATCTGCATCGCCAAGCAATGAACTAAATGGGTGAACAGGTTCACTTCAAAGTTAATGTGAGAGGAAAACCAGTAATGATTAATTTTAATCTGGATTAATTCAAACTGTTTTGCTGTTCAGCAATGAGAATGGCCTTGTCAGCCTAAAGAAGAGGGCAGCTGGGAGGGCAGCAGTTGGTATCTGGAGGCAGATGAAGGGCAAGGCTGCTATTCTTGGCTTACACTTTTCATAGAGATGTGGTATAAATGTGATCCTCTTCTCAAATACCCTTAAAATGACACTGTTATTCTGTTCTTACTGCTCCTCATCTCTCAGTCCTCACTTGAGATCTTTTTAAAAGCATTCATTAAAAAGTGTTTTTCTTGGCCCTCGTCATCTGAAGGTTAACTGGGAGCATGAAGCTCTATTCTTGCTGGTTTGATCATATCAATGTTCAACAACTGAAACGTGTTTGTTGACAGTACATAACACAGAAAACATACTTTTCATGGGACTGTCTTTTCAGAGGAATAAATATAGAGAAAGCTCCTTTTACATCTGAACAGAACATTTTTTGCATCTGCAGTGATACTGGTTTCCTGGTAAGTGACCACTCACCAAAACGCAAGGACCACTCCTGGTTTTTGGCTCCCAGAGATGCGCTTGATCAAAAAGAGTACGGTATTACTCGAATCAGGAAGAAGGTGGATGTGTAGACACGAAAAAAAAGCTGCACACTTTTACCACCCAGATTTTAGGTACTTTGCTTCAAACCCTCATCCAAAAGAGAGGATAGTCCCTCACCCAGAGGAGCCATCTTTTACACAGCTGCTTCTCTCTTACCACCTTCTTAATAATTTTTCTTTCTCTGCTAGAAAAGAGCTGATCGAACTTGTTAACGTGTTTACGTAACAGCACACATTTAATCTTGTAGATTTAGTTCAGATATCAATACGTAACATTTGAACCACACGGGTTCCCTCAAGGCTGAATCCCAGTGGAAGCTGCATGTCAAGCGTTCCTACGTCTCCCCTGCCTGGCTCACACCAACTTCCTGTTCCTTGGGGCTAAGAAAACCCTTCACAGGCATGAGGAATGAACCACAGGTAGGTCAAATTCATATCCAGAAGTTCACTGCAGTTTCATTATGATATTGTTAAGTTCCATGTTCCTGCTGAAAAGGTGACATTTTCTATTGAATAGTGACATTTGAAAATATAAACCTAACATATTACATTTCTTCTGAAATATTTGATTCAGCAAACAAGTGACAGTCACAGATATTTCCGGTCTCATTGGCTTTTGCAGAAACATTATACATATTGTTATTTGTTCCCAAGTTTTAACCTCTTTTTTTCCCTTACATAGGCAAGTGGATGAAAAAGCAGAATTATGATCTGTTTAAGACAACAGCAGAAAAACTTTTCTGAGTGTTAGTTGTTTATGTTTACCATGGAAACATTCTTTGAGACATTAGTTAAGAGCCAAGCAGGGTATTGGTTTGCGGAACACAGTCTCTGCTTTGAAGTTTTATATTAATATATCAAGACATATCAGAAAACTTTCTTAGGGGATAAATAGCAGACTCTGATACTAGATACTGAAATGAAAACTTGGCCCTCATTTTAGATTAACAGTTTTAAAACATTATATGAAAACTCACCGCAAAAGGCAATCTTGGACAAAAGCACTTAAACATTCTAACATCTATAGCAATCACTGCATCTGTATACAGCTTCATTAACTCTGGTATTTAAAATGAACTGGAATTCCAGTTAAACAGTCACAGCACTGTAAATTTGTTGTGGTGCATTAGAGAATCTGGCCCAGTGTGTCTCACAGTTGTTTAATTCATCTAAGGTTGGCAGGGTTTCTTTTTTACTTACATGTATTCACACCCATGCAAGCTGTCAAATTGGAATTACACTTAAGGGCGTAGACTGAGCTGCAGCTGCAAAGGCGATGGGGGCAGGGAGAGGGGGGGGCTTGCCCCAGTCTGTCTCCTGCTGCTGGGGTCTAAAAAAGATGCCCTCTTAACTGTTGCCCTGGTCCTGTCTTGCCTGAGCGTTGATTCAAGGGCTGCTTGACCTGGGTGGTGTTTGGACTTTACATTTCATGTAATTTTAAATGACTTAGGGATACCATTTTCATTTAGCAATGGGTAAAAACCAGGTATTGAAAAGAATATGCTTGCAGCTTTAAATGACCAAGATATCATCTATCATCACAGCCCTATTCTGTCTGCTGCTAGAGCAAACTCTTTTCATTAGAGCTGGTAAAAGTATTTGCAGTAAAGCATTTATTCAGCGCATTTAGCCTTTATATTTTTTGCTTTTTTCCTATTGAAATTTATCTGCAAACAGCCCGATTTTTATGTGCTGGCCTATTATTCAGAGTTATTCAGTGAGTTCTTTATGCAGCCGTATTAGAGTTTATGCACTGCTCCTGAATTGCTCACTCTGGCCATTTTTCTCAAGTATGAGCCAGTCATAATTTGCTATTTGTTCAGGGGAACATTCAAATAAGTTTCCTAATGTTGCTCTCATTTTCTCCCAAGCGTTCTGGAGGACTGCCTAACTTAGGATAGGATCTGTTGCCTAGAGGCGTCCATGATGGCCAGAGTCTTTGTAAAAGTATCCCCGGTGACACAATGGCTTTCTGTCTCTGACACATCTCCTTCCCTTCACTCCTTATACTGTCTTTGTGTTAGAATTTTTGACGGCTTTCTGTAATTCAAAGGGACTTCCTGGTATCCTACAGGGTACTGGTATTGCAAGTATCTATGTGTCATCCACTTCCCTTCATTAATTTGTCAACTCCATCTCAAAACTAATTGCCTTAATTTTTTTTCTCCCAATAGCCTTGGGAAAGGGATTCTAGAATCTCATTCCTTTGTTGGCTGGAGTCCTCCTAATTCCCAGCATAAAGCCATCATCAAAATACTGCCTGCAACGTTAATCTTTGAATCCTGGGACCGAAGGGTTTTATTCTTTAAGAGCCCTTTTAAAGCAAGTACAGAGCTTGATGCAGTAGTGAAAGTTTCCAACAACATATTTAACTTTAACATAGCAGCGTACCTTCCAGGAATGTCAAAGAAATGCAAAACTATATGGCTACATCATCGGTATTAAAATAATCAACTAGTACCCGACTTCTCAGACAGTATTGGTCATCTAAACTGAAAATTCATCAGTACTACCTTCTTGAGTATGTAGTATGCACGATTATGTTTAACAGTCAGAGTGTGTGCTATCAGATTCTGGAAGTGATTCAGCTTCCATTCAACTGATATATTACTGCTATCCTTACACTTAACTGCTCTCCTTTGTCGTGGAGAAGACTCGATTTATTTTTCTTTCTGCAAACTAAGTTTTCTGTGTAATTGCTGGACTCCTGGAACTGGTCTTACACAACTAACAAATAGTAACAAGTATGATAAAATCATCATACTTGGTAACTTGTATCGCCAGTATGTATGGACATTGAGCAGTGTACTTACCTACTTGCAATTCAAAGTTTACAGCAGAATTAGTAGTTTACAGAATGATATCTACCATGTGTAGGAAACTGATAGAGAAAACAAAGGAGTGCATTTACCTCACTATGCGTGGATCGTTATCATGCAAACTCATAAACTCTGAACTGCCTGTGAAGAATTGTTAAAATCTATAAAAACAATGTCATAGGCTGGTCTCAGACACTTAGTCTGAAAAAGAGGTTCACTTTGAAGGTTAGGGGGATACTTATGTGGCAGACCTTAGATTATTAATTACAAGCATTGAATTTCAATACAGTTTAGAGAAACAAGGTTAGAAGCCTAAGTTCCCCACATTGGAAGTGGTAGAAATCTTGATAGAAAAAAGTCTCTTTAGTTGTTTCACAGACTAGAGAGGAGAGTGCCTCTCACCTTCCTCCCTTCCCCCAGCTCCTAGAGAAAGATCATTTCAATGTTACCGAGGTTTACTCACCCCACAGGTAATCCAGTAACAAAGGAGACCCTGTCTGTAAATTCCATGTAAAGTACACATATGACAGTGGAATACTGTCATTTCATTATTAATTCAGATATTCAGAGGCTAAATTATGTTCCAATGAACTCAGCTATGGAAATTGAAAACTGAAAATGTATTTATTTCAGAGCGACACATAATTATATACTTCTAGTTTGCCCTGTCTATTTTAAATTACTTTATGCAAATCTCATTTTCAAGGATTATGTATAAAGTAAAATTAGATGAGCCCTTAAATAGCTAATATAATATAATTGTGGAATTATTGTGTGTGTGCATAGCGTGCACATAAGATCCAGATGTTAATTAGTAAATCAGGTTGGTTTAGCAAACAGAAATTTGTTCTGATGAAAAACTGAAAGGAGAGACAATTACTTCTTAGAAAGTTATTGTTTGTACTATGAGCTCACTGAAAGGGAAAAAATTAATATGGCAAAAAATATTTTATAAAAAACCCCCACCAATTAAGTCATTTAAGTAGGAATTAATTGCTCCCAGAATCTAATCTGATGGCTTTGTACAAAAAGACACGAGACGTTTATCATGGGTATGGATTGTGTAATGGTAAGGCAACTTTACGTAGTCAAATATTCCGCTAGTGTGTATCGCTGCATTTCACCTGACAGTAATGGCATTAGGGTAGTTTGCATCAGATGCAGGTCTAGTTCCTTAATGCATCTTTTGAGAGATATGGCCGGCTCCAGAGGGTTAAAAATTCAGTCAGACAGTGTACAGTTTCCCTGAACCAAAATTCCCCTAGTGCTTCTCTTTGGATGGATGCTGTTCATAGGCTTTATCCAAATGGCAATCTTGATCTGTGGAAAAAGAAAACTTGAGTTAAAATATTTGAGCTTCGTAGACATGACAAAAGAAGGTTTTTTAAAATATAAATATTGTAACTGTAATTTAGGTAAATTTTGTTATTTGGCATCAAGCTGACAAGTCAGTTTTGCCTTTCTTATGAAAAACTGACATCTAATGCCTGAAAATAGTTGGAAAATCAGTGTGAATTACTCAGAGAAAAATATTGCCTGTACTAAAGCCGACAACAGAAACTTTAAAACAATTGCGTGGAATGACCTGTCATCTCAGCCTACGAGCCCTGTGCCTCAGCCTTAGCAATGTGCTCACTGCTTCCCAAACTCCCACTGATTTCAGGGGGAGTTCTGAATGTGTCCAGAACAGGAGGAATTGCCCACATCTTCTAATGTGGCAAAACCTGTGCTGTGACCTGTGATGGTTTATCACCAATCCCCAGATGCAAAATCTCATTCACCAGGTCACAAAAGCTGAGCAGAGCATGAGCGCAGCAAGTGTCACAAGAATATTTCAGACCATCCTAGCATCTAAAACCCTTCGGCTGTGAATAACACAGCTGGTATCAGTGCCATCTTTTAAAATTCTAACACAAGAGCCTCAGCAAGCAAAGGAAAACAATCCGTTCTGTACTCTGTTTCAGATTATAGGAATCCAGCTTTGCATTTTGAAGGACTTTTTTCTATATAAACATGTACACGATTAGAGAGCTGAAATATTTTTAAACAATGATGAATGGATCATTGAAAATGTTTGTCATTGTACATCTGCAGCTGGACACCTGATAAGGGAAAAAAGTGCATGTTCTCCTTTGCCTGTATTTTCATCAGGGAAATATCAGTGAACTCTCAGTGTATCTGCATCCATCTAAAGAAATGCTTCACCAAAAAGTATCTTTTGTTACCAAGAAATACTCTGAGGATCGAAAAAGCTTGGTTTATTGTGTAGACACCCTTTATCCATCTTTCAATGGTTGTTTACAACAAGCTTTGTTGTAAACTGCATTCTTGTAAGTTCCACTGTACCTCCACTCAAGTATTTCCATATTAAAATTGAGTATTGTAGCGCTGTTTATTCACACTGAATGGTTCAAAATGAACCACTTACTGACCTGCAAACAAGAAGAAAATCTTACTATTTGTCAGCTTTTTGTTCCTCTAGTTAATATGAGAGACAATTGCAGAGATCTTGTGCTTTATTCTAGTCTGGCTGTTCCTGGCTGTAGGGACATGTAGCATGCATTATACAAAAAAAAAAAAAAAAAACCAAAAGAAGACATAAAGACAGAAAACTCACACCCAAAGCTGAGCTGGTCTACTGCTGACAAACCAGAATGAGTTATAGGGAGTCAGTCTGTGTCCTTAAAGCACTTCAAAACTGCTTTCATATTGTCAGGGCCCCGAGAGCACCAGCAGCACTGCCTGTCCCTGCCCACCCCCCTGGGGCTGCCCCCACCCTGCCCAGGACCCCATTTCAGCACCCCAAGGGCTTCAGCGGGGCAGGTCTCAAGCTCCCCACAGCCCTGCCTCCCTGGTCATTAGCTTGATGTGTGGGCTGATGTCCCATTGACCCGTCCCCTTCCTCAAGGCATTCCCCAGGCATCGAGGGACTGTGCCTGACCCTGGTTGCCCACACTGGGCCTGATCATTTAAAACACTATTTTTAAAATAAAAAACATCATTCGTAATGAACATATATTTCCGTTCCATAAGTACTCACATTTTAATGAAGAATACAGTTTCCTAACAGCAGGTGTTAACATCAAAATGAAAAATTAGATCATTATATTGTGTATCTGCCTTCAGAAGGATAAATTGAAAATAGGATTTACTAAAAATACTGATAATATCTCGAAACCCTCATTTGTCTTTAAAGATATATTAAATTTCATGGAGTTCCTAGTTTGCTTGAGGTATTTCAAGACTGCTTGGGGAATACTCAGTGGAATGTTTTTCTAAGCTATTACAACTGTATGTCTGCCTAAAGTGTGACCTGTTGATGGCTATATGGAAGTGTATTTTGATCCCTGTATCCTCTCTCATTCTGGGAAATCTTTAAAAGCAATTACAGAGGTTCTGATTCCCAGTCTTTCTGCATCAAATGCCAAAAGTAAAGGCGAAATCTGAGGCCATGGCAATTCTGATTCTGCAGACCCTGAATGTACTTACCTAATCTTTGCACGGTACCTAGGGCTACTCTCAGTGTTTACAGTTAACTAAATACACAAATCTGTCCAGGATTAGGGTTATCCTCTGATATTCTTACTCATTTTTATCAGTAATTTCCTCTGAATAATATTCATGATCAAAGATGGCAAAGTCAGGCTATGAAGGAAGTGTTTCTGCTATCATCTGTGATTATTACTGTGGTCCAATGGCATAGTTAACAAAACGCACCTCCTGGAGCCCAGGTTGGTGACCAGATAAGTTTGATGTAGGCTGAGGAAAACTCCAGCATAGGTACACAAGTAAATGGCTTATTAGATTAATAGAGAGCACTGTTAAAGAGCTACAAGGACAGTCAAATATTATGAATTTCATTTTGTCCTCTCGATATGAGATCTTTTACTGATGATTTTAGTTCTTAAAAATGAAAATTTTCATATTTTTGATTCTGAAGAATATCATAGAATCATGGAATGGTAGGGGTTGGAAGGGACCTCTAGAGATCATCTAGTCCAACCCCCCTGCTAAAGCAGGTTAGCCTAGAGCAGGTTGCACAAGAATGCGTCCAGGCGGGTTTTGAATATCTCCAGAGAAGGAGACTCCACAACCTCTCTGGGCAGCCTGTGCCAGGGCTC
>VZSC01000925.1:11501-30517 GCA_013398225.1 Steatornis caripensis | reverse complement strand
TTTTTTTTTTTTTTCCCTAATCCTTTGCTGATCGTTCTAGTTTTCTGTTACAGCACTTTGAAATCCCTTCTGTTTCAGGGGTAATGCACTTAAATGCAATACGTACAATTACTTCGTTTGGAGATCCTCATTCATGTGCAAGGCTTTGTGCCAAATTCTCAGCCTGTGTGAACTGGTGTACCTCCATTGTGTCCAGTGCGAGTCTGGACCTTATTCAGATGTGCTTTAGTGTGCTGGAGCTAAGGGTGGTGTAAGTACTTCAGTGGCACAACCTTGCCAAAAGGCAGAGAAGACATGTGGTTTGTACTTTTAGTGTGAAGAAAGTTTTGTATATACATTTCTGGCCCTTTTTTTATGTTTTGCATCAGTTTTGCAGCTACTGTCCTATTGACTGCAGCAGAATCACTCCTGATTTACTTCAGTGCATGCAGGAGGGAAAACAAACCCTTTTTCTTCAAATACATCTCTCTGCCAGTTATGAAGGTTATAATAACTGTATTTACTATTCAGTAGAGTTACTTGGAGGCTATAAAAATTGAAGTAAAGTGTGAATAGTCACTATAGTCTACAGAGAAATGTATATAAAGTCTTTCAGAAAAAGATTCTTATTTTATGAAGGACTTATCAGGTGGTATAACAACTTTCAAAAGTGACTTAAATGCATAGTTTTTTCTATTCTACTTACCTGTTTTATAATAATGTTTTACTGTCATGTTGTCCTGGTTTGACCCAATGCAGTATTCCATCCCATACACATCATATTCAGTATAGGGTTGGGGGATCATAAGGGTCACTCCCTCTCCTTTTATGGCTGGGGCCTGAGGGCACTGATGGGCTTTAAGGACCTTAAGCAGCCTCACCTGGTGCTTCTGCCCACACCTGTGGCCCAGGAGCCTATTTCAGCCCAGCACGGGGCTGTCAGTGGGGTCCTGATGGTGTGGCAGGATACTGCTCTGCAGCTTTGCCTAGCTCCTTGCTCAAGCGTTGGAGGACTCTGCCCAGTTCTTCTGCCTCCAATCCTGATCTGTGCATTCCTGTAATCAGTTCCTGCCTGCTGCTGAGTACAGTCTGAGACTTTCCTGGGGTATGCCCCACAGTGTCTGGGTGACATATTTGTCATTGGGGAGGGGGGAGCTCGATATTGGTTTTGTATATATTTCATTATTATTCTTCCTATTATTATAATACCTTACTATTGTAGTTAGATTAAAGCTGTTTTAACTTCTCCAACCTGTAAGTCTTTTTCCCTTTTCTCTTTCCCTCCTTTTGAGGAGGGAGGGGGTTAACAAAGAGCATCTGTTGTCCATTTAATCACCAGCCCAACTTTAAACTGTGACACATATCCATGTCTTTCAGGCACTGATAAATGTCTGTATGGCAGAATGCTTAAATTCAACTTTATTTTCATTTAAAAATAAAAGTTGTTGCTTAGATCCAGGAAGTAATCTAGTAGACAGGAACTTAAAGCTGGGGTACTTTCTGTGGTGGTAGTGTTCAGTTTATGTCTGCAGAGGTTGTTGCCACAGGCGGTTTTAGATCTTTTTCTAACGTTTCAGAGGTCATGAGTGTAAAACATGCACAACAAAACTGCATCCCAGGACATTGCTGTCATTAAGTGAGATTTATTTTATCTTGCATATGCTTATGGAGGGGTGAAAGAGGAGTTACTGACTGTGGGCAACATTGAGACTAAAGGTTACAAAACCCAAAGCACTTGTAGTGCTAATTTGTAGCATTTCAGAAGTACAGATGATTTATACGACTAGAGGAAAAACTTCAGAAAAGGAGACGGATGGGCACGTATTTTAAGAAAGGAAGTTGTTCCCCTTAGTCATATTCTGGTCATGTCAGAAAAGGGCCTGGGAATAGTTCAGGCTTAACCTTAGGATTAACCTTCAGATAGCACCTGAGAAAGAGATACCTTATAAAATACAGTTGACAACACCGTTTATAACATATGTGTACTATGTAGATTCTCTTTGGTATAAGATGATGTCAAGTAAAGAAGCCAGATTCCTGGAAATATGTTCATACTAAAGATTGGGTTCTTGTTCTAAAGAGCGATGCAGTGGCCTGAAAACAGTTTCTTGGTTCCTTAAAACTGTCATGTTCTCTAACTTTTGCCTAGTCTGCATGTTTATATGATGCTGGGATAAGGAATTACAAGGCAAAGAGAAAAACAGTTATTGCCCAACAGTCGATAAAATACCCTTTCTCTAATGATAATGCATGAAATGTATTAACTTCAAGAACATTTATTTGTAACTTTCAGTGCTGTTTATCAGTTGGAGAATTTTGACGTAAAAATGACAATAATACCAGTTTTCAGTTATGTTTTGATCCATGAAAATGTTTATTTGTGGCCAACAGCTTTTACATTTTATAATGAACACATTTTAATGCTGAATTCAGTAATCCCGAGGACAGTCTGTAGTTAATCTTCTATGGTTTAATGATAACCTCATTCTTAAATGTGAATCCATACTATTATGTGTAATACAGGATTCTGGAAATAACCACTGAGATGGGAGGCTAGGTGGGACCAGTTCAGGAAAAGTGGCTTCCTTGAACCTCTGCAGGTGGATTCTGCTTCTGAAAGCTGAGGGAATTTTGCACAAGAACAATATCATGCGCCTCATACCCCAAAAGAAACCCAACCCTGTGAGCTTCCACTGTTCTGCGCTTCCTAACTGAAGCGTTGTCGTATGCCATTTCCAAGATAAGAACTCAGAAATGCATATATATCTTTCTTTGCATTAATCTGTCATTAAGACTTTTAGGAACTACGTATACATCAGGAAAATATATCTTAAGGATATATGAATCCTTTGGATTGCAGCCATAATTCTTACTGGTGTCACTAGAAGTCTCAGATGTTGACCTGGTCCGTACTAGAAAATTAAAGCAGCTGCCAGAGGTGGTGCCTGTGCCACCATGCCATAAAATACTGCAACATGAAAATGTTTGGAAAACAAAACAAATTAAAAAAAATTAAATTCTGCAAAGGGTAAATTGATAACAAATCGCAGAGAGATTTAGCTGTGTGAATCCAATTATGTTAATATGTGTCACACAGTGAAAACCTTCGTGCTGCTTTGGACATGTATTTCTGAGAAGCTACCATTGCAGGATAATTTTGTTTCAACATTTACAGTAAGTGGAAGGTTTTGGTACCTAGAAGTATGCAGATACACAAACACAAAGAACTCTAAAATAACAGACATGGTGAATGAGATTTTCAAAGTGGTGAAAGGAAGATTGATGGAATGCACGTGGCTAAGTCCCCTTCGTTGGTCTGACAATCTCATTTCATGTGTTTATGCCTGGACTTTCCTGCACTGTGTTCATTCTAGAAGTCTTGATTTAGAATTGTATGTTTTATCCAGTGTAGTTAGTGTAAAGTAGGCTGTTCCCTATTTAACCTGTTACTTTTGAAATAATTTAAGTGTCAGCAGCCCACACTTGGGAAATGACTCCAGTGGAAACACAGTCAGTGTTTTGGGGAGTGCAATGGGTCATTTTTACAGACTAATTCAGAAGATTTATGTTTGTGATTGCCATTAATGTTAATTATACTGATGTTTGTAAATCCTTACACTTGGAGATGAGACTATATCCATTAGACTGAACGATGTTGTTTCATCATTTGTTACTGTACATAGTAGAGTTTCAGCAGTTATGTGGGGAAGTGATATATGTCATGCATATTTTTTAATCTGTTTTTAAAATGCTTTATAAAGCTGGAAACTCTAACTTGTGATTTTTGGCTCTCCGTGCTTGTATGTTGGAACTGACAGATGACAGTTACTCAGTTAACAGCTCAGGGATTCAAGGGATTTGATAAATTTGAGAAAGTAAAATCTTTGAACTGGTAAATTGCTGCATCTTTTTATGTTGGTAAAAAAAATCACTGGCCCATTGATCTGGAGATGAAGCATCTGCCCACGGATAAAGGAGGAGGAAGTGTGGTGGGATGCCTATTGTACTAGCAGGGGTGGGGGAGGCTTGGGATTTTAGCCCTGAACAATGCACTCGTTGCAGGATGTTTCCCTTTCTGTTAAGGCAGCTGACAAGGGAATGGTGATTTGCTCCAATAACTGAAATGACATCCCCCAAAATATGTAACTGTTGCTGGTGGCTGGACCTCAGAGGCTGATATGCTTGTAGGGGTGTATAATTGCATTTAATGTTAAGATTGGAAGTAATACTGCATCCAGTAGGAGTCCTTGAGCTAAATCTTTGCAATCTGAAAAATGTATGAGACTATATAATTTTTTAGGATCTCTCTCATCAGGGACAGAAGAGTAACAACTAGCAATAAGTGTTTTGTCACTGTGTGTTTTTGGTCTATTTTACAAATTGTTGGGAGATACCTGTTAGTAAAACACATGTTCCCAGCACATCAGCACTGTAGTGTTTAACCACTCTGTCCACCAGAAGTTCAGCCCCAGTAGTGAAATTCCCTCCATCCAAAGCTGCACGTAATGCTTCTTTCAGTTCAGTGATCCAAATTTGAGAGTTCCAATCTTGAGAAACTCTGAACTTGCAGAGCGTTCTGAAATTTCTGAACTGGGTGAATTTCTTAAACAATCCACGCAGCTCTTGTTTAGTTTTAGGCTCCATTCACCACAGCAGGTATTTTTCTACAATTCCTTGCTGCTCTCTGACTGGCAGTCAATTGTCATATGAAAATACAATGAATATTTTTACAGTGACGAAGCGAGAGAGTTAAGAGTTCAACCATAATAATGGCAAGTAATTCGCTTAAAAGTGGCAGCTATATAGCTATCCTTCCTATTTATAAGATTAGTAAATTTTGGAAATCATTATTTTAAGGATATTGGAATACACTGCTGATCTGCTTCTGTTTCAAGATCTGCTACATTCTGCCAAGACACAATTCTTTGGACTAGGAAACAAAGACTGTGTTTTTGGAAATCATTGAAATTCAGAAGGATAGCATTGTTAGATCCAAGTAGGAGTTGGGTAGGACTTGCAATTTGAACACAGAATAGGTTTATGCTTAGAGATGAAGTGAGATCGACTGCACTGGCAGTTGATTAAGTGGTGCTTATGTCTTCATGATTTTGTGAGGTTTGGATCTGAAAAAAACCTTGTAAGACTAGGTAATCTTAGGGGTCTTTCAATATGTATATATCTTATGTGTATCTTAGAGGTGTTTTAGTTTTGGGGTCAGTCTGGTAAGTTGTCAAATAAGTAACTTTTCATGTAAACACTTTGCATTTTGGCTCCTCTATGATGTCTGAATTACTTTTGCATGTAAATAAATAAATTCAGTTGATTATGTGAACAAAGAGAAAATCAAACCAGTTGCATAGATCCTTGGCCCTGGTATTGTGCAGGAAAACTGAGTGGAAGTTTTGTACTTCACTTGAGTAGGTCTGGAATCAGTTCACACATTCGGTACAGATATTGGTAAGGTGGCCTCTTCTCGGATGTGCACAGTGGGAAGAGGAGAGGCAATGGACCCTGGATGCAACAAGGGAGAAATTCTGATTAAATATTAGTAAAAAAAAAAAATTCACAGTGAGAGCAGTCATATATTGGTCCATGCTTTTCAGAGAACTTGTGGAAACTCTGTCCTTGAATGAATTCAAAAGCTAGCTGAACAGAGCTCTCTCTCAAAAACCTGATCTAACTCAGCTGTGTCTGATGTTGAATTTGGCCCTGCTATGAGTAAAGGTTTTACCAGATGACCTCCAGAGATTCCTTTCAACTTTTGTTATCCCATGATTATATGATCTTACTAGAGCATAAGGACTAAGGGCCTTCAATTCTTTATAAGGAGGATATTTAAAATACACAATCATTGGGTTGTTTTGAAATAATTAGTTTCTTAATTTGTTGTAGGCGTAATACTGTGGAAGTAGGCTTGAAATGGCAATAAAAATCCTAGTATTCAATTGTATCTCTTGGTGTCAAACTTCAGTGTTAATTTGAATGAGAAGTAACTGTGATAGCCCTGTCATTTATTATTTTACAAATAATAATTCTGTGATACAATATAGTGTGTCAGATCTTTTGAACTTATTAGTATTGAAGCAGAGTATATTTTATTCAGTGAGTCCTGTAATTAATTGCTAAACTAGACAGTCGTTTTGGGGAAAAGAGCCTGTTATTTCTATCTGTGCGGGGAAATGAACTGCACATTTTTGGTTCTAGGACAGTAATATAAAGGACTGCGTGGTTCAAGAAACTATTAATATGATACAGAGTTTTTCACCTCTAGGTCACGTTTTGAAATTCACTGCAAGTTAGATGAGGGCAAATGTCATTATGGTTTATACGAAACGTTAGCAGTCTTCATATAGCGTAGATATAAAAATGTAATCTCAATATTAGTCGTATTTTCCACTCTTCATGTTATACTAGGAGGGTCAAGGTTGGTGGCCACAGTATTGTGAAGACCAAAGTGATCTTTTTGCCCATGTTTTCTTCAGGGGCGCTAGCAGGGCAGTGTAATGAAGTTTACGCTGCCTTTGCTCTTAAGGGACATGGTATCTTTGCTAGGGATGTCAGCATAGGGAGGCATTTGTAAGTTTCACAAGTCACATTAAATCAAAATGAAAAATAATGTTAATTGCATTGACTTTGTGTAAATTTTGTCTTTCTCATTCTTCAGAAAGAAGAACATTTCTTATTTGTTTTTATTTAGTATATTTTGCCTTGAAAATAGAATTTGGGCAGTAGCAAATGGAAAATGTCTCACTTCGAACCTTGAAGCAGCTTAGATTTGTCTAAGATAAAATAATTTTCTCCTGGTCTATCACAAGCAGTTAATGCATACCTTCCTAAAGGATTTGCCAGGAGGGTTTGGATTATACACTGCTACACTTGACAAGACCTGCAGTTCCTTCACAGAGCAGTGCCAGCAGCATATGACAGGTTTTAGTGTGTCATGGGCTGCTTTTTTTCATGTATGATCAGTGAAATCTCGCTATGGATCTGTACCTTTGGCAGGTCCAGTGGTAAACTGGATTTAATCACCGTTCTCTGATGTCAGGAGCGTACAGAGTGCTTAAGACCCTGGTAATAAAAAGGTAGGATAAGATTTTAGTTTAGTCTTTTTACTTTTTACTATACTTTCTTATCATCTTGTCTTTCTTCAAACACAGCCATACCTTGCACGTAATCTCAGCTCAGATGGATTTTTTTAATGCTGAGGTGGTTTGAGACTTGTTCTTATGAGATGCTGAATGCCCTCCAGCTCTCATTAAAGTTGGTGAAAGTCATTGCTTTACATATAGGCTCTTTATAATGATAGGTTCAAGGAAAAGCAGCAGTGAACCCCTTCCACCTACTGAATGTCAGCGTTACAGTAAAAGGAAAGGAAAAAGAAAATAATACAACAACCAGTTTCTGCCAGACAAATATCCCGTACAGAAATTAACATCGTAAAGTAGTAAAATTGAATATTTTGTGAAATACAAAAGGAAGATAATTGTAAAACAGTTCTTTATGTTGAGAATGACTCTCTTGAATAATCACAGTTGCATCTTCCACAGATCTCTCCAAAGGTTGAGAGATAGATTTTTATTTTATTTTATCAGTACAGAAGTTTTGGCTGAGAGTAAGTATAAATATATATAAAGAGCATATGTTTGACAATGAGCCAAATGGATCTTCCTTAAGGAGAGTTTTGACACACACCAAAGAAGCTACAGATAAAGAAAGCAGGAATAATAATTAGGAGATGAACGATGAGCGGAAGGATCCTGAAATGCTTTTATAGTGAGGGAGATTACATGGGATCATGGGAAGGAAAGTCTAGAAAGGCACATTTAAATTAATATAAAGAAAGTGGGAGATGAAAGCCCTCTTGAGCAGACAGATGAAAGTTAGCTCTGTGTGTGGGAGGAATTCCTGTCCAAGGTTTCACTGAAAACAAGATCTTAAAAAAAATTTTATCTACCTTTTCTAACATGCCACTGCTGATAAGCCAGTTTCTCACTATTCTATTGTAAAGGTACTGTGTTAGTGTCAGACCTTTAGAATAAAAAGAACCAGGGAAGCAAAACCATATTATTGATGGTATTTTCTAGTCAGACTGGAATGAATCGCAGCCTTTCTCATCTAACTTTAGTTTTTGCCTTTGATTGACCCTTGAATACTCTGTGCTGCAGCTTCACTGCCCGTTCGCAGTTCCTGGAACCAGGTGTGAGCAAAGTGCTTCTGGAGCTTATGAGCGTGCAGCTGAAGCTCAGCACAAGCCACAGTGAAAACGAGCAGACATGTAAATCTTTATCAGTTTTGTACATCTCTACAGAACAAAAAACCACCAGCAGTTGAATGCAGATTTTTAGGTGGATTGAAAGGAGCTCATAATATGTCTAAATGCGTTTTGCATTGGAAACAGGATTCTGTTAAAATGGAATACATAGAGAAAAATCCTTTTGGAAGTTTCGTCTCCACAGTCAAAGAATAAAAAGCTGAAGAATTCTAAAGCTGGAAACTGTAGTGCATTATAATGCAGGAATAACATCGGTTATTATACAGTTCTACCTCTGCTTGTAAGCTATTTATTTTTTTCCTGCTAAAAGCTTGCTGTATCTTTCTACTGCAGAGTGAGCAGAGTCTTTCATTTCTCTAATATGTATTTTTTTCATGAAATAAGTAGACATCATCAAGGTAAGTGTGTTTAGATTTTAACTGGAACAGAAACCTTGCTGCTCCTGCAGATTGAATAATTTACCTCACAGAAACCTCAAAAGCCTCTCTGTCCTCTAATGCAGATAGAGCTACTCAGAAAACTGAAGAGAGATGGTCTTCTCATGGAGATCCCCTGAGCTACTGAAGATTCTTTAATCAGGCTATAGTCAGCCAGCTGTGCATTTGTAAGAAGCCTATTTTAGTGTACCCACTAACATGTGCATTCAGGAAGCCTTGAGATGCCTGGACTTGGAAGATATTTACACCAATTCCCATTGGTTTGAGTTAATTCTTGGTGAAAGTTGCAGATCGGTGCTCAGCCTCATGCTTCTTCTGACAAACCCTTTCTGTTCTCATCAACAGGAATCTCTTTGCTCCAATACCTAGCTGTGAAAAGATACACTATTTCCATTCTCCCGTTGGTCTTTTTTCTTGAGCCAGATAATTTGTTCTTAAGTCTCCTCCCAACTATTTCAGAACAAGTTCCAAGTTCTGATCTTCATCTGTTTTATCAAAGTAGGATTCAGACCCTGTTCCACTCAACCCCAAACCAGTCAAGACTGTTAAAATTTACTTATGTCTGTAAATGGGTCCAGTGAACATCTGGTTTAAGGTTCCCCCCATCCTGAACATATCCTTCATTTCTGTGGTTGAGTTCTCTCATAACCTGTGGCTAAAAAGACTGCATCATTCTAGAGAACTGGAAGATCTGGCAAATGTGTTTGCAGTTACAAATGACAGATAGAATTCCTTGGTTAAAACCGAGTAATTAATGCTGTTCAGCAGAGCACTTTCAGAAACAAGGATGAATATCCAGTCTTAAGGATCTACGTGTGTCTATCTCTAACTTCTCTTCCAGCATTATTAAGAAAAAGAAAAGGCATGCAGAAACACGTTTATGGTACTGTGGTCCATTTCTCTTCACTCGTAGGAAAATCAGGTACCTGGTTGTTATCCAATTATTTTGTGTCTATACAACATGAGTAAGATTTCTTTTAGTCTAAGCCACAGTTACTTGTGGTTTTTCACATCATGTTGGTTGGTTGCACAGCATTATAAGAAGGTCTGGTTAGTTCAGAGAAGAAGGCAATATGAATGAGCGATGCCTGATAAATGAACTGGTGTGATTTACCGTAATGCTATTGTCAGAGGGCTTGCAACAGGAGTATTGGAATGGAATGGGAAAAGTACTTCCAAGTCTGAATTTACAATGACAAATTAGACGTATGAATGACAATAGCATAAATCCAAACTTCATTGAAATGTCACAAATGGATTTAAGTATATTGAAGCATATTAGATGTCATTAATGGCTTTACGTTGTATTACTAATGTATGATTTAATCATAGTGGTTTGATGAAAGGCAAAGCTGGCTGAGTTGTGCCAGAAGTAACCACAAAGTGCCAAAGTTTATTTAAATTGGATTAAGTGATGAAGCCCTTCATTTCTCTAATGTGTATTTTTTTCATGAGTTAAGCAGACATGATGAAGATCAGTGTTTAGAATTTAATTGTAACCAGTTACATCTGTTAATCTGTACAACTGTGATCAGTTGAATGTACCGACTCTTTCAAAATGTAGCCTGTGCAGTTGAAATGCGATGTGCCACCTTGCACAGCAGTAATGTGGGGTGCCTGAAGGCTTGTCCGTAACTGCAGCGTGGAGCAGTCACGCCAGGATGTTACCGAGTCCCATCACGTAGGTACAGGTACTAAACCTGTATCCATCTTGATCTGCTGAAATTTTCTGTACACGCTACGTTTTTAAAAGAAGTGTATTGCACGATGGTTGGAGAACAGTACTACCTGTAACCTCTTTTAGTCACATTTAGCAAGCCTGGGTCATCTAGAGTGTGGGAGAAACTGATGTCAAATAGTTTCATTGTGGTTTTGTGTTCATGAAAGGTTCCAGGTTTTGGTGTTCAGCCAGTATGTGATACTTACTTGCACTGAAAGCTGAAGAACTGTTTCTGCAGAGCCTTGTGATCAAAAGGTTAATCCGAGATCTCACTGAGCAAAAGAGATTCTGGCCTTTTTCTTGTACAGGTAATAATTTAATTATTTGTATTTCAGCCTTCTTATGTATTTGGTTATTTTGACCTGTCTGACTTGTGAAATTCCTGGCCATGTGAATCTCTTACTTTTCTGTGAGATTTCTAGGCTATAGTTAGATTTCTAGGCTGAACTGTAGTTTGTGCACATGCCAGACATGACATGCCAGAGTACTCTAGTACTGCTGAGGTTTCGCTCTGCTTTTTCAGCTGTAAGAAGCCGAAGAAATTAATGCCCGAAATGTGGTGCTGGGCTTGAGTTTTTAAAGGTCATTTGAAGCACATTGCAGCTGAGGTTGGCTCTGAACTAGGATGTTTATCTGAGACAAACCTTGCCTCAGGTGCTTACAAACCAAAACAGGTAATGGAGTCAGAAAAGGAAGCATGCAAATGTTTTGCTTTAGGTCTGACAGAAAGTCTCTGGAGTCCTTGTTCAGGCTGTTTTTCTACTTGGCGCTTCTTCATGTTTCTGCATACAGTTACCATAATTTCTTTTTTATATTGGCCACAATTAACATTTCAATAGGCAAGTTCTCTGTATTTAGATGGGCTCATAATTTGGATAACACATTTCTTTTTAATTGTCTACTGTTTGCAAAGTGGTTTAGAGGTGCTAAAATTCATTGCAAAGACAAAATCTCTTTCTGTTTGAGGAGGAATGTAGTAACTACGGATTTTCTTTTGGAAAGATTGTTTTCAGCTACTAACAGATTTGAGTTTATCCTGATGCTGTTAGCTCTCCTGCAGAATGAGACTTGCAAATATCTACACCTGCGCTGACTGCATGCTTTGTTGGGGGTTCCTCCTCGTGTTTTCACCTCTGGACACCGGCTCTTGGAGAAGACACGAGTCAATCTCTTAAGGGTGTTCTGGAGAATGGGAACACTTGTTTATTTTCCCAAAGTGCTGGAGCTGACTATCTGCATACAGGGAAGGGACAATTTTGAGTTAGGGAAGAGTTTTGTTTTCTTTCTGCTGATAGGTAGGAGCACTGTTTAATTTGCACTAAAAGAACTGTGAGTTCATGGTTTTCTTGGTAGGTTGCCTTTGTCGACCCATTTGTTCAATTCAGTTTTTGGTAACTGGAATTGGCTAAGAAATTACAGCATATTCACTGCAATAAGAAGAAATCCTAATTTCTTGGGAGGGAAACCTTCATTTTTGCAGTACCTTCTTCTCCGAATGACAAAATCACATCTGACAGTGAATCCCAACTATCTAGGCAGAAGAGTAATTTCCAAGGCAGTCCATTCACATTCAATTCTCTTCCTCTAAAAACAAAGCAATAAATTATGCTAGCGTTTAAGGGGTAATCTCTGTGGCTTTAAAGAGCATAAACTATCAGAAGCANTCTTCCTCTAAAAACAAAGCAATAAATTATGCTAGCATTTAAGGGGTAATCTCTGTGGCTTTAAAGAACATAAACTATCAGAAGCGTACCAGTCTGACTGTGCTAAGTGTTGAGCATCTCCGCTATGGGAGTGAGAAACATCATCTCCCACTGAGATGACAGCAGGAGTTACAGATACTTGTGTCCTTCCACTCAGGCATCACTACCCAGAGGGATTGTGCTGTAACTGAGGCAGCTGTGCCACTGACTGGGCTCAGTAAGTGCAGGCACTATTAGAAGGTGCCATTAGATGAAGTCATTGAACCATTAGGAAGCCTGCAAAAATGAGTGCCCTCTTCTAATCTGAAAAATGTTGTGGTTGAGAATATACCCATTGGACATCCTCAAGGGAAGATTTCTTTCACACATACTGACTCTGTCGGTGTTACCAGCTGGCGTTTCACTAGCACAAGACTTACCTTTGTAACATTTCACGGATCCCTACATCATGCTGAGTAGTGCTGGTCATCAATTATTAATATGCTCGCATTTTTTGCTAGACTAAAAGTATCTTATTATCTATTTTCTTATTAAATCTTCCATTACTTTAAGACGCTTTCAAGGTCTGTTCTACCCTCGTTTTATTAGTTGGGAACAAAGGCTTTTCAAATGTCAGAAGCTAATATATGCTGATTTCTGGATAAGCAAGAAAATAGCCGAGATTTTGAGGCCATTTTATTATATAATGATGTCTTTAAGCCTCATACACAATTTTTATAAAATATTTCCCCTTTTCCTATTTGAGTGCACATGCAATTATAGTTTTGCATTAGAAATACTGTCTGTATGGCAAGGTGAGACTTTCTCCTGTCATCATAACCAGTTATTCTTTGGCACATATGCAGAATTCAAAGAACTCTTAAGTTAGAGAAGTAACGTTGTGTTTGCTTACACAGGTTGATGGAGACAGTCACACTTTCATTCTGCATTGAGATGGCCAGAGGCAAGCCAATTTGCACCTGGGAACTGTGGAGTTAGCATGATGTGATGCCTTGATTAATGAGCCTGTGGAGAATATTATAACTCAGGCAGTACAGTGCTAATCCATCCATGAAGCTTCTGGACAGAAGCTGGCCTGTATCTGGGCAGGCTGGAGTCACTCTGGAAATGATACACAACTCAGTAGAGATGAATACTGTTAGATAAGTGCTTAATCTCTAAAGAGATGTTATCTGAGTTTCTCAGCTACTGACATTGAAGTATTTTGTGCTAATTATAATCGAGGAATTGCTACCAGAGAGCCAAAGGTGTTGAGAAGATGTTGTCACTGAACAACTCAAAGAAAATTTGGACTTTGGTGATTTCCATCTGTTAGATCACCTATCATGTTGATTAAACCAACAAAATAAGAGACTGGAAAGTTACTGATTGGCATACAGAAAAGGGCAGAAAAAAAAGGGTAAGAAGAAATTCTGTTTATTGAAGTGGAATGGTTACACCAGATACATTTATTTTAACTTGTTGTAAACTTCCTGTGAGCAAAGAAACCTGACTGAGTTTTCTCAGACTAAGTCAAAACTAAGGTCAGATTCTGTAGTGTAGGCTGGCGTCACAGCCACTGATTGACCAGCTCAGAGAGGCATCTGGTGTACATGTACCATAGGCCCATTTTGGGACTGCATGCTTCATTCTTTTCTCATGGAGGAAGGTAACAGGGCCTTTGTGTGTGGGTCTGGAGTATGATCAGGATATTCACCTGAATATGGGAGTATGAATATTTGACCTGAATAGGTCAGTGACCTGTCAACCAGCCTCACTTAGATTTTTGCATTGATCAAAATAATAGTAATAATAGTTACTTACCCTGTCTGAGGCCTACTGGCATAAAGACAGGAGAGTTAGCAAAATGTGAGGACATGATATGCTCAGTATGTGATGCAGCTATTGCAAATACATACATTGGGAGAGCAGACTGGATCCACCAGTTATTGCTTTGTTGGATTCCAGCTTACTGCTTTGATGTGAGCTTGATTTGTTCATCCCAGTCAGATTTCTCTCTTGTGTTGGTTATTGTTGGGCAGCAGAATGGAATGGGCCATCTTAATCCATAATGCTGTTGTAATGTGGTTTTAGGATTAGGTGAAAGGTAAGAATGAGGAGCAGTATCATGACAAAGAAGTACACCAGCAGAATCTCAGAAGTGCTGCATTAATATCCTGCTGCTGATGGCCAGGTTTATTTGGAGTGCTTTTGCCTTTGTCCCCTTGTGGCTGAAGCTCAGCAGAGAGGGGTAGATTCTTGGAACCAGGTCAGAAATGGCGTCATTCTTTCGAGAGTTCCCTTGCAAAACTCTTGCTATTTTGATTTCTGGAGTTCTGTTTTCTAAAACTTTACCCAGGAGCTGTTGGTGGAATAAACCTTCCCCTTGTTATTTAGCTGACGTAGACCTAATTTTAAATGCACCGCTTTTACTCTGTTAATTTCTACTTTCATTCTTACCTTACCAGTCATAAGCCTAACACAGACATTGAATTTTACCAATAACCCTTCCTGCTTAGTTGATCTGTTTTTTTTCCTACCCTCTTTGCAGGTTATTTTTAGTCTTTTGGGAACTCTGAACTATTTCCCACAGCTATACTCAAAAGTGGATTTGTAGCCTTTTACTGCCATTGCTGCTGGTAGACCTTGCTTGAGGCCATAGGGAAGTTGAGACAAAGGCAGGAAAAAACCCCAGACTTGACTTCCAGGCTTACGTCTTAAGCACAAGATCAGCATTCATCTTTTTATAAGTCTTTCTTGTCTAGTGCTTTCGGATTTTCAGACAAGTTGGCCTTGAGACTGAAGTGTTCATGCTTTTTCATAGCACAAAGATAGGTTTTTTTTTTTCCTTGGGAAAGTTTGGTCGTGTCACGCTTGTCTGTTTATGAGCAACAAGGTGTGTGGTGATGATAAAACTGAGAGCATTTTCACTTGCTTTTTCTATTATTAGATCATTCAAAATGTACTTTCTCTGGCTCTCTAGCCTCAGTAAATCCATTAATGTCAATGGAGTTATGGTCATTTATACTTGCTGAATACCAGTTTTAGGAGATGATAGCTCAATACTTGATGGTAAGTATCCTTCATGTATTTGAAAAAATTGCTTTGACAATGAATGTATATTTTTAAGTATTTCTTACCTCTGGGTTTTAATGAAATGCTTAATAGGGTTTGAGATTATAATGATGACACAGGTTTGAAATAAGCATATTTTAGCTGCTTCTTGTACCGCTGTCTGCATTAGGAGGTTTGTCTCTCTGTCCACTCTGCCTCCTTCATCCTTGTTCTGTTTTGGAAAGTGTAAAGATCCTAAATGCAGCAGGACCCTCACAGTTTTTAGCAGAAGCCTGTTGTTACAGGGAAGATTCAGTGTAGTCCCATAACTTCTGACCTTTCCAAAACATGTTTTTATGTCTCCTTTGAAGAAACGTGGAGTGATGATGGTAAGGAAGTTGACGATATGGTGAGCAGAAACAAAGATACGTTCATCGTTGTTGTTTCCTTTTGTGTGTGTGTGGGAAGCAGCTGTGGTCAATGATTCTGCTCATGGACAAGTGCATCTGTTGCTGTTCAGATGACCATTGCGCTGCTTTCAAGGCAAGACCCATTTATGGTGCTTGGTTGTTACATAGGATCAAGAGGCATGGGATGGACTTGAAACCAGAGTAACTCAGTTACCCATTGTTTTTGAATAGGCTTGTCTTTATATACTATTAAGGACTTTATATACTATTAAGGACTTATTTACCATTAGGAGTGAGGTGTGTTTGAATATGATTAACCAAGGTTAGGGACCAGCTGCAACACTGTTTTGTCATGAGTACAAGTCTGTACTTATGGATGTCCCCACTTTGGCCTTTCTGTTTTAATTTTTGTCTTTATTACATGTTTTTTATTATGGGAAAAACAAAGAAACTGTGCAGGATGTGACAGTTACAACTTTATCTAACCTATTGCTATCATCCACAGAGACACGATTTAGCTATTTATCAGTCTTTCAGTCATTTCTACCTAGTCTTTCTGCACCCCACAGTCCCTCCAGGGCATATGGGTTAAACACTGCTCCATCTTTACTTTTTCATGAAAACAATAAATTTCTCAAAGATGAGGTGTTCTGTTACAGGGATGTTTGATCAAGAACATATCGTTTGTACAGTTGATTCTGTCTTGAGGCAGATGATCTCTTGTGGCTGCTTCTGACCCTGATTTCAGAAACTGCTAAAAGGAAATGTGCACAAGCTGAAGAAAAACTCATAAGGACTTGCAGCATTATGTTGTATATAAAGATAATGTAATAAAGACCCTGGAATGTACAGATATTGGTATATATATTGCCTAGGTTTTGTCTAAATTGCAGGCTGCAGTCTTAGCAATACTGGCATAGTTTCATTACAGGAGCCTTTTGGTGTAGATGTGACATACGCCAACAGGATTTTGGGTTTTTTTTCTACAGGCTGTTATGCCACCTCTTTACATGTTTAAGCTTGGCTAAGACAGCTTATCTACTGATGCAACCACGTCCCTATCAAGGCCTTTGCCATCCTAGAGCAGTTAGCTGTGGTGTTGAAGTTTTCTTGTGAGCTAGTAGAAGTACAGAGCAGTTATGACACGACTTTGTGATGTAAACTGGATAGGACATACCTATGCAAAAATGGGCAATGTATTCAGCTGCTATTGATTCTTAACATATGAATGTGAAAGCTGTCTGTGCTACTCCTATTCCATGTGAAGTTATGAGGCAACCCTTTCTCCTTTTAAAATAGTAAATTAAATGCTATGTTTTGAAGCATGAGAATCTCATTAAAGGCAAGCAGAAAATTTTGCACACTGTTTGAATCCTGATAAACAGGAAGGCCTTTTGTTAATTATGAATTAAGTCAAATATGTTTGGTTTATGCATGTATTATGTTTCTTTAAAAAGTAGTTACCAAGAGTTCTAATAAAAGCAGAAAATAAACGGCTGAAAGGATGAGAGGGAGGGCAATGGCAGGAGAAAAGAATACAAAGTGTGCTTTTGCATGTGAGGGACATTGCCATATTATTCCAGCCCTACTGTTTTAAAGTATCATCTGAACTCTAGTAGATGTATTGGTTCCAGGGTCACTGCTTGTAGCTCAGATTTTAAATAAAACAAGTGAGTCTGCGGAAGTCAGGATTTCTGCTTATATGTCTTTAGTCTGGAGAGCTCACAGTTTCTCACAAACTTGATAGAAGGCCCATTTGTGCTGAATGTCTGGCGGTGACTTGGAAACCTATTTTCTGTCTTGGATTTTATGGTAATTTTCTTCCATATACGTGTTGTTCTGTTACTATTTACTGAATGTACAAGGATGACCATACCTTAGACTACCAAAAGTCAGTTACTGAGTGAATATTTTTTATATTGAATCCTAAAAACTCAAAGGAACTATCAAGACTCAAGCGAGCCATTAAGAAGTCATTATTCCATGCTACTCAGTGCTTGTCAGGCCACATCTGGAATACTGTGTTCAGTTTTGGTCCTCACTATAACAAAAAAGACATGAACAGGCTGGAGGGGGTCCAGAGAAGGGCTGCAAGGATGATCAAAGGACTGGGAAGCCTGCCGTTTGAGGAAGGGCTGAGAGAACTGGGTTTGTTCAGCCTTGAGAAAAGAAGGCTTAGGGGAGACCTCATCACCATTTTGCAGTACCTAAAGGGTGGCTGCAAAGAAGGTGGAGACTCCCTTTTTACAAGGACTCATGTGGAAAAGGTGAAGGCTAATGGGTACAAGCTACTCCTGGGGGGATTCTAGTTGGACAAAAGAGGAAAACTTTTCACAATGAGAACAATCAGCCATTGGCATAATCTCCCTGGGGAAGTGGTGGATTCCCCAACATTGGACACTTTTAAGACTCAGCTGGACAGGGTGTTGGACCGTCTTGTCTAGACGGTCCTTTTGCCAAGAAAGTTTGGACCAGATGATCCTTGAGGTCCCTTCCAACCTGATATTCTATGATTACCGATGCATCAGGGCAGTATCAGCCTATCTTTGTCTAATCTATTAATGAAAAACATATAGGTATGGAAGTCTTGTTATTCTACTGTGTATGTTTCCTTACAACTAGAAAAAGTGTCCCAGTGCCTTGCCCAGACACGGATTTACTTGGGAATGGTAGGCCAAATATCCCCTTCTCTCATTGGAAGTGTCTGGATGCATGGCATGGCTGTGCTGCTCATCCACACTGCTGTTAGATCCAGTCCTGGTGTATGTTAAATCTCTTTCACTGCAATTTAAGACTATTATTTCCATTTATTTTCCCTATGGATGCACAGATTTCTTCACTGTAATAGCACGTGAAGTTTATTATAAATATCTCTTCCTACAGTTTTCTTCAAACTGAGCAGTTCAAGTTGCTCTTTGGTTATGCTTCCTTGTTCCTAATTGTTTCTGTTGCCCTGCTCTGGATTTTTACCAGTTGGTCCACATTGTTCTTGAATGGGGGCAGTCTTGACTGCAGTGACCATGACATGGTGAAGTTCAGGATCCTGCGTAGAAGAAGCAGGGCAACAAGTAGGATTACAACCCTGGACTTCAGGGAAAGCTAACTTTGTGTGTTCAAAGACCTACTTGGAGGAATCCCATGGGTTAGGACTCTAGAAGGCAGTGGGGCCCAAGAGAACTGGTTAATATTCAAGAACAACCTCCTCTCAGCTCAAGATTGGTGCATCCCTATGAGTAAGAATTCAAGTAAAGGAGGCAGGAGACCTGCATATGTGAGCAAGGAGTTTGTAAAAAAATTCGAAGGGAAGAAGGAAATTTACAGGACATGGAAACAAGGACTGTCCATTTGGGAGGAATATAGGAATGTTGTCAGAGCATGCAGGGATGCAACAAGGAAGGCTAAGGCCCACTTGGAATCGAATCTGGCAAGGGAGGTCAGAGACAACAGGAAGGGCTTCTTCAG
>VZSC01000924.1:97241-110334 GCA_013398225.1 Steatornis caripensis | reverse complement strand
AGTGTTTTTAATTAATATCTTGCATTACATTTAGTGTCTTTTATACATTATTTTGATCTATGGTTTGTTCTGAGTGCCCTCTACTGAAAAGGAAGATGAAGTGATTAATTATTTAGTACCCAAAGATATAATACCTACAAAACACATTAGAAAGCTGTACATTATTAAAAGATAGACGTATTGCTATATGAAAGGCCTTAGAGCAAATTTACTACTTCAAAGATAAGTGCATCATGCATATGTGTACATATGTATATTAAAAAGTGGTGTGTTTGTTCCTTCTGCTTCCGACTTTCTGAAAATGTATGGGTTTTTTATAATCTAGGATTATGTAACAGCAGAAATCCAGTGCATTTGTTGAGTAACAGGTATCTCTTGAGAGCTTGCTCCAAAACCCCTGGAAATCAATAAGCATATTTTCCTTAGTTCGAGTGGCTTTGGATTGGTCTTAAGTAGGTATTATACCATATTAATCAGTTACATAGCTTTGGGACTGTTCTGCTACTATAGGACAACAACAAATTTGAGAAAGCAAAAGTAGTGAGTGGTTGAAATTTGGACACCGAGAAACCTGTTACAGATGCATATATGTATGTTACATATATATATATTAGAAATATACATGTATCTCTCTCTACAACTGTTAAAATGAGATGTCTATCTTGAACGCTAATTCAATTCTCACTGTTCAACAAGCTTCCCATCAACCACGAACCATCATGGTTCTACTCAACTGAGATTAAACAAAATTCATACTTCAAAGTGCTGTATTACTGTATTTTTTAAAGCGTTGAATGCATCATTGTGTATAGTATTCTAAAAATTGATCAAAAACTGTAGCCATACACATTGTTTTATTGGAATTGCATAGACGTGCATTCCCAGTCTGTGTTTCAAAAGAACCAGCTCATCTCTAATATTGTCTTACGTTGCTCCCAGGCAAAGGGCGTATAGATCTTTTGGTTGACATGATTCATAAAAACAGCAAATTATGGTGCTTCCTCAGCGTACTGTTTACTAAGTGTGGGTAAGAGTGAAAGCTATCTAGTACTGCCAAGCAAAATGAATGAGCTAAAGGTCCCCTGCCAGCAGAATGTAACCCCAAACTCTTTCCATCTTACTGTAATAAATATGAGATGTTACCAGCTCTTGAACCAAAATTAAGTACCTCTGAACTTTATCAGCCAACTTCACTTAATTCTCTCTCTACTCACTACGCTGTTCACTAATATATTGGTGTCAGTCTCAGCCTTCCTTTCTAGCCTGCCTTTCTACTTTATTTCCTGTCTTATAATTACCTGTTATGCAATGTTTGCTGCTTATTTTGATGTTTTGGGTTTTTTACTAGTCAGAGCAGGCATAACTTTATGTATTAATTCTTTTTTTATTTCCCCAGTTTACCCCACTTTTTTTTGATTTTATCTTTTTAAATGTTTTTCCTTAGTTCCCCTGAAGATCCTCTTCCGGTTGGTAATTCTCACCGCTCAAGTAACTGACTGACTACAACTCACATTCATGCCAGTCTTTCTTCTATTTTACACTTTATTTTAATCAGATTTGTTCACCAAATACCATAAACACTGTGTACTGCAAGTCTTTCTAAATGTTTTATAATAGGTTCCTTAGATGTCAGTCTCTGTTATGTCTGCATCCTGATTTTCCCATGAAAACTACTTTCAGTTCATGAGTTTCGCCATCACTTCCACGAAAAATAGCAGTATAAAATGATTAGTACACTAGCTCCCAGTTTTACTGTCCTCTCTAATGAGCTCAGATTGCCTTATAATTTAGAAATCATATAATGTTATCTTATTTATGATGTGGGAAAATTGCTACAAAATAATTTCTATTTAGGTTGGTTCCTCATACACAATGTGGATAACACATATACAAGTGCATTTACAAGTGTGCAGACACACACATTTATTTTATTCTTTTATTAAGGCTGCTCCAGTTTGTTCTTTGAAAAGATTTACCATTTCTTAGAGGACACATCTATACTCATTATAAGTAATTCCCCATATCTGCACAGCTGGATCCATTGATACGATTTGTGGGTCAGTTCTCACCTTCAGTCCAAACTCTGCTGTCATTCAGGCAGCTTAGCAGACTAAGGAATTTCCGGTTCTTCCTAATTGCTCTAACACACTGCCATGCAACACCTAGAATATGGGGGTTCAGGGGAAAGAACAGACTCCCAAAGAAGATAGTTCCCCTCAGTGAGCAAGGGTTGTAATTGCAAAGCCACTGTATAAACAGTGGGCTATCTACACATCTCGGACCTGCCAATTGTAACATGTGTGCCCATGCGCATGCAGGAAATCTGCTACTTTTTAACTGTTAGGCTCATGAGACCTGCCTGAATGAACTGTTCATCGCACAGACAGCTAGTCATTGCTAGGGAGCTTTAGGAAGCAATGTGGTCTCGATCATGTTTTGTAAGTGACCAAACCCTGCTCATGTAAGATAAATCAATCAGAGCATGCTTTCTCTTACATTAGATCACTCAAGCCAACTTAGAAAGGAGAGCATCTGTTTCCTGGTGAGAAAGGACAGTATGCAAATGCCATATCAGTACTTAATAACCTAGTTGCTATAACCATCTTACGACTTTCAGTGGAGCCTCTGCATATTCTTTCGAGTCCCAGTAACATCCTCCAGAACTGAGGCATGGTTGCTCCAGAGGAAGGGAAGTTAGGCAGGGAAAACATAAATTGTTTTAGTTCTCCCTCCCAAACCAGTCCTATTCCCACCACATTTCCATCCCTACCGCTAAGCAGCTGTTCTTCTGCCTTTCTATGTCAGTCTGCCAAAGCAGATACTGTGTTGAGGAGATCAGTGGAAGGGTTCTGGCTTCCCAGAAGATGAGTAGCTGAAGGAGGAGATTGTGCAAGGGGACTTTAGGACTATCTTGGCCTGCGGCTTCCATCATGGATGACGTTCATCAGCAAACAAATCCAAGCATCACCATGAGTTCAGACTGTGTGAGTAACTGTGAGGCTAGTGAAAGAAGAGTTGCTTTCCCCAGAACCTCTTGGTCCTGCAGCATCTTAATGCTTTTTACGGGTGCCGTTATCTTAGAAGACTGAAATTCTAAATCACAACATTGGACTTACTCTCCTGCGCTGGGACTGATGTGCCTGCCTGAGCAGGTCATCCCTTCACAGTCAATGAAGAAGATATGCTAAGGGATAGATGTATCTAATCTTATGGTAAAAAAAGTAAGAAGGCTCACATAAATCACAATACAGTACACACTTTGTTCATAAGCTATAAACAGATGACAGTTGATATACATGCATCTCCACTGTAGGTATCTAAATGTAGGTAAGCTAATCTTTAGCTGATGGATTGGCACAATGGATTCACAATCTGTTAATGTATTTTAAAAAAAGCTTTTAGGCTGCTCTGAAATACAGTAAAATGTCAAAACCTCATCAAAACCTGAATATAGTAGCAGTCTCACAGCTAGACATACAAGCGGACTATTTGTAGGCTTCTTTCCATTAAATCAAATAATGACTAGATCTGGAGAAGAGTTTGGCCATATTTTTATCTCTGCTGGGAGAAGAAATTGGTGTGTACAGTGCCAGACTCAGAATTCATGTAAAAGCTTTTAAGTTTACAAAAAAAATTTTGCTTTAAATTTTTTCTCCTTTTGCTTTAAAACTTGTATTTTTAAAATTCACCTTCTCAGAGTTTTCTCCCTAAAAGCATCATTCACTGTTAAGAAAGGAACACTAAACACTCAATGTTCACAGTTATTTGGCAGAGATTCTACCCTAAAACTGTGCCTTGGTTTCTGAATTTTACAATGAATGGAAGGATGCTGTAATTTGAGTACTCCAGAAGTTTGTTCTCAGTTGGTTAATATATGACTGATTGAAATCATCACCATATTACTTTATCATTTTACTTATTGCCTTTTAGTGTTTGCATTGTAAACCATTTGGGAAAAGCTCACATCTTTAAGAGAAAAACTACTTGTGACAACTACATTTTTTTCAGAATTAGGAGTGCCATTTTGCAAGTGTAGATTTTCTTAAGTGACTTTGAATTGGTAAAGCATCCTCTACAATTCTGTCATGTTCCTTCTCAGATAGCTGTTTTGTGAATGAAATACTCATTATCATACCTTCCTGTAAGGACACAGAGACCAGATATCAAGAGAAGCTGCCTGTGAAAGTTAGTGAACCACAAGTTTTAGAGACTCAGGTGTACTAGCAAGAATGTTTGGCTCTGCTCACACCCCTCAAATTTTGTGCCTCACTAGAATTTATTTATTCAAATACTGTTCATACATATACACAATGACTGAGTGACAAGTTAGAAATCCTGATACGAAATCTTGGTAAGAATACTCATGATTCAGCCACGTTTGAACATGATGATTTACACACTTGGGTTGTTACTATGGGTATACTGTCCTATACACTGATACATTCCTACATCTGCATATACATCACAAGACTCCTATCAGTGTGGTGGGCCAATGCAACAGCAAATTCAAACAAACTGAAAAAATCCATTTTTTCCATAAAGATGAAAAAAAATACATAGGGCACTTAAAATAAAATAGCCCTGATATAGCTTTCACAATTACTAACAGTTGTGACCTCTAGGCAGGTTCTGCTGCTGTCAGTTTCCTCAATGCTCATACACTTGATCAAGCCATTTGGAAATACCGTGCTTTGTGATATGATAATTAATTCAAGATGGGTAACCAGAGTTTAGGGTGGAGTGGAGAGAATCAGTACTCCTGGCATTTATTTAAGCCATTTGCAAAACCACAGCTATTGTATAAGAGGCAGTCCACCAGGAAATCTGACCTCCTTCAGGCCAAGTGAAAGTGAAAATACCCTTCAAAGAGGTGCATGTTTCTTCCAGTGCACCAGACTTGCCCATTTTGTCAGTCAGTGGTGCAAGAAAAACTGAAGCACATGGCCCTGTGTGCTCCCTTCCCATCCATTCTGGGAAGCCATGCAAACTGCCAGTCCTCATCCCTACCAAATTCTTGGGTTATTAGCAACTGCACTCTGCTTGCTAATGAAAGACCCCATAAACAGGTCTCTGCATGGTGCTAACACATTGCCTTTGAGCATTGTTTCTGGCTTATTCACCTGACTCTACACTAAAGTGAGACCAATGATTAAGGGCTAGGAAGAAATCCCTGAAATGACTGATTATGTAAAATCAAAGTTGTGTCAATTAGAATTACCAGAGATTAGTTCATTTGTCTCACTGAAAATAATTAAATTAGAAATTATTAGAGAATAGAAAACATCCTTCTAAGCCGAACAGAACTTATTTACCATGATCTAGGTGGGAAACAGGCTCTCTCAGAATCAGCACATGATATATCACTTTATGATTGGGCACATTACTGTGGTCCCATGGTCTAGCCAAAGTACTATGCAGCACTTGTTAAAGTACGAAAGACTTGAGCACAGCATGGAGAATCTGACTAGTTTTAAATTACCTAAGGGAGCTGCTTTGGCTGAGGATGGCCAAGGACTACTGCATGCTGGCTGTCACCATAAGACCTTCAAAGAACAAATCTCACTGTGCAAATAGCAAACTCGGCTTGTAGGACATGTCAGACACCCTGTTAGGGCAGCTCTCCATTTTCCCCAGCGGAATAAGGGCAAGCGGCAAGGAGAGGGGGAAGATAACAGGGTGAGACTGATACACAGATGTGTATTGAATGGCACCTTCTCATTGTAGAAATTAGTTTTCTGAGTTCATTTCCTGACATCTGCTGTGAACAAGGGAAGTGAATCATGAGCCACTGGTTAAGAACTGAGAACTAAGCTCAGTCTTGACAAAAATGGACATAATTTGTGTTGTGAGTAAATGGCATTGTACCCACTTAAGTCAAAGCTGAATTTGGCCAGTAACATATACGAAGCTCCAAACCAGTGATGACAGAGATAATTAAGAAATAATGACAGTGGAATAGAACAATGTCACAGGATAAAGGTCTCCTGCCGCTCAACAAATGCTGAAATGAGGCTCATTTATCATGAATGAATGTCGAGGCAGAGCCGGTGTCTTTTAAAAGCATGAAGCTTTACTCTTTTGACAATGCTGAGTAGAAATTATTTGTTCCTATTATGTGGAACTAAATGATTGATATAGATGTAATAATTTTGTTCTGTGGCTATTGATAGTGTAGATGAACAAGTGTTCATTTCATAAATAGTTGACCTATTTTATTCTAATTAGCCTAGACAGAAAATGTCTTAATGCATTGTAGCAAAAGAGTGTAGTTCTTCAAATGTTTTTGCTGTACTTGCACTACCACAAATTATTTCAGTGAGTTTTTTACTGCTCCATTAGGACCTAATCGTACATTCACCAGATAGTGTTGACTTGAGAAGGGGATACAACATAATGGGCCACAAAATCCTTAATTTATTAGGCTTTTTAACGAAATGTTTTTGAAGCAAAATTTAGAGCTGTTATAGGAGACACTCTACCATGAAATGATCAAGCACAGAGGAACAAAACCAGAATAAAAATTATAATCATCAAACAAAATGCTTGCAGATGGATTCAGGTTGATAATAGCTTTTGGAAATCAATAAGGAGCGTGCTCATAGCCACCTCTCTAGAAGGCACACAGAGACACAAATTCATCAGATGCAGAAACATAGTCCAAATTCAGCAGTAAAATCTGGCTGCATTGAACTGTTCTAGTAGCAAAACATACTTATTTCACCAAGGCTATATACTCAGCTTGTATTAGCAGAGACAACAGTGTTTTGAGGAAGCTGGCTTTGAGGAAAACCTTTGAAAAGTCTGCTGAGAAGGAAAAAAATGATTATTCTATTATTCTGAATTCTTCAAACCCACCTACTTCCCAAATCACAAGTTTATTTCAGCATGACTTCTTATTCATAGCTGAAGAAACCTCTCTAGCACCAGTCAAAACCTCATTCCTCAATAAGTGAAACTAAGAGAAAGAAGGAACGGTAACAGGAAGAGAAAAGGCAACAGAGATTGTTAACATGCTCCCATTCGATAGAATATATCTTTTTAAGGCACCATGACACACACACATGCTCGAACATGTTGCTTCTCTGAGACCTTGCCTTTCTTCTCTTTCAAAATGTAGGTGAAAATTTAGAAAAATGCGAGGCTGCATCACACATGTGATACAGTCTACTGTCACAGAGCAGAGACAAGGAAGCCCTTCAACTGAGAAATAGCAGATAAAAAAGTCTTATTAGCCTCAAAAATATTTTATCTGGTAAAAAGAACTACCAGAGGAGGACACTGTCTCCAGACCTCTCTTCTCACCTCTTCCAACACCTCATTAGCCATCACACAGCAGGAGTCACTGCTGCCTTGCTCCACTGTCACCAGCCTGGAGCCACCTCCTCACAGAATACCACTTCTTCAACCACTGCCTCACTGCATTTAGGACTGAAAATTAGGCGGATGAGGTTTTTTTCTAAGCAGCCTTTACTTTCATCTAATAATAATTATTATGACATTTTATGTATCAACTGTCAGGGCCCTGAGGGCCCTGGCAGGTCAGATCATACCTGCCCACGCCCCAGAGCTCCCCCAACCCCACCCACAGCCCAGGACCACATCTCAGTTCTCAGGGCCATCAGCCCCTGCCCTAGTGACACTGCCACAGGGCCAGCCTCCAGCTTCCCATAGCCCTGCCCGGCCAGGCCAGGCCAGGCCATGGGCCCCACATCCTGGCCAGGTTTCATCCTATCCCTGTCCCCAGGGAGAAGTTGGATGCCTGGGGCTAGGGCTTTCCCCTGTGCTCTGCTCCTGGCTGGGTATCCTGGTTTGACCCTNAGAGCATCTGTTGTTTGTTTAATAGCCAGCCCAGCTTTAAACTGGGACACTGGGGTGCGAGACAGACCCTGGCTGCTGGGCCCTGATGTGGGGAGCCCACATGGCTCCCAGCTCTATGGCCCTCAGCGAGTTGCCAGCCCTTCCTGCACCTGGGCAGCAATGTAGTTTTTTATTTTGTGGTCATTAATCAAAGAATGGTCACAGCTCCTTTGCATATAAGTGGGTAGGCAGGCCCTGAAGTCTTTATGGGGAAAATGGCACGCTAGCCACACAGTCATTCCCCCAAACAGCCAGGACTAGCTCTTGGGATATGCTGGCTTCCTGATCAATTGCTTCATTATTCCTGGTGCCCAAATAGCTACAGAAAAGACCATGTCACATGCTTATGATTTTACAGGGGGGGAAAAAAAAGTGGTTTATTTAATTATCAGCTAGTAGCTGAAAAGCAAATAATTCGCAGGGGATTCAGGACTCTAAGACACCAAAACCTTCCCCATATCGTGCATCACTTACACGATTTGAAATAAAATAGAATAGCAATCGCTTTGCCCTCTGTCCCTAGCCAGTTATTCTCAAAGTATTATAACATCTTAAATTTCCATAAATTATTCCATGCCCTACATCTTTTAAAAAACATTTCCACAAAACTGCAAGCGTTATCTGCTGCTGACTCTCAGAAGTTGCTTCAGCTGTCTGTGCAGGTCCTGTAGGACTCCCTTTGCTCAGACTTGTAGACTTCAGTATCAACTACACCATATTAAGCGAAAATAATAAAGTAACTGTTGCTCAGCATTTCTGAAAATCGAGGAAGCATCTATTTGGACCAAATTTAGAGGGTTCTCTTTATGATTACATTTTTTATTCATAGTGAATTAGAAGTTGGAAAAAGCAACCGAGAAGAGGGCTCCAGGTGCTGGAAAAGCAGGTGCTTTGAAAGTAGGGAATTGAGCAGGGCAAATTGAGAAGAGTGGTATAAAAAAGGAAAATTAAAATTTTATGTATTACTTCTAAAGCTAAGATGGGGTTCCTGATCATAAGACTGTTGGAAAACAGGAATGCACACTGTGGCCTTTCTCTGCCATAGCCACGAGACCTCAGTCCTCTTGCAAGGAGGCAGTTCTCCACATTCAAAAATCTGGGAGCTTTCTCCCAATCTGTTCAATGTTTGCTCTGATAACAAAATGGTGCCAAGCAGTTACCTTTTCGTGTCACGAGAAGGAAGAGCGTGATTTCATGTGTTGGATTCCTGTGCTAGCCTTTCACCTCATAGCGGATGTCCAATTCTGACCAAAATTATCTCATCTTCATTCAATTAGGATGCAAAGAACAGCAGTATTCCCATATCCATCTGACATAATGTTTCAGTCTGTTATTACAGGCACCTTTACATTGCTCATGGCACCCTTCCTCTCTAATTTGCAGGTTAGGAACATTCCACTTTGACTGTCTCCTGGATTGGTGTGTAGCTGTAATAATGCCTGTCAGACAGCTCTTTTCTTTTTTCTTTTTTTTATCTTAGGAGTGAAAGGTACTTCTTACTTAAAATTAGACGGTTAAAAATACGCAGCTACAGTGAAGCAATCTTGAAGTTTCAGGGTTTATTTTGCTGTTTAAAAGGGATTTAAAAGTTAAGGAGATGCTATCAGGAAAAGATTTATTTGTAACTTGGTTACAAATAAAAACTGTACCTGCAACCTGTGTTTTCACTTCTTCTACTGGTAGCTTCTTAAAAGCCGAATGATCAAATGTTTCTTTTCCCCCAACTGTGTTGCTTATTTGGTATCGTGATTTAATTCCAAATCATGAAACCAAGGCCAAACTCTCAGCTGAGGTAAAAGGATAGAGAAATACTTCATAGTTCCAGCTAAGGCTGGAGTTCCATTTTATTAAAAATACAGAGCGAGTCCTTATGCAAAGAAGTGAACAGGAATGATGTACAAGAAGCACAGGGGGGAGTTGTTGAAGACTGCTCAAGAGCAAATCATGGCTCTGCCTGAGGGTATCTACAAAGCTTCCATTTGGCCATGCCCAGCAATACCCTCAGGGCCAGTCTCTGCTTGCAAGCACAGCTACAAATATAGTCCGAGCCTACTTTCTGTTGCAGATGACTTTGCACTGTATGCTTCTACTCTAGCTGAATTTCAAACAGACACGTGGTCAAAAGCTATGAACTGCAGAGTATATGATTCCTATGGCTCTTCTTACACCCGCTTATCATTGCCTGTAGCAGAGAGTGCTTTTGACTCAATATTCATTAGACCAGCCCATCTTTCCTTTGCAAATTACTAGGCCTTCACTCACTTATACCGGTAAGTTATGGTCTTACGCTTAGTAGCGCAGTTTAATCCTGTAAGACATCTGAACCATACCTGCCTTTAGGCTACCTGTATTGACCTACCCTGAAAAATCCTAACACAGTGTTTGTTGAAGGATGCATCTTACAAAACTGAATATTTATCCCATGTTTTTCCAGTCCAAAGCATAGTACCCTAACCACTGGTTGGATATTGCATAGACAATATGGGGACGTGAATACATGCAATTAATGTGAAACAAAGGAGATTTTCTCTCCTAGTCAACATCAATCACCAGAAAGCAGTCAATAGGAACTTGGTAATGGCGAGCAGTCAGCATAGCAAGAGTGGATATGGTCTGGTGTGACCCTAGCAGCTGGAATCCATCAGGCATAAATCCACTGTGTCCTAACAACTCACATGTGGTGAGACAGCCTGAGAGCACTTCCAAAGGGGAAATGGTCTTCGTGGATACAAAGGCACACAATGCAATTGCATATTCATTTAAAAACTGCCAGGCTATTGAAAATCCAGGCACTGGGAGCTGAAGCTACAAAACAAGCTTTTATATCCTTTCATGTATAGAAAATGTTTTCCACTGAAAGAACACATTGAAGAAAAATGCCACGATTCCTAATCTGAATTCTCATTTCTGACTGAACTCCTCAGTGCAAAAGTGAAGAATTGCCTTCATCATTAACTTGTCCCCAAACACAAACCACGTCTGGGTCTGGTTTAGGACAAGATAGTCAACATATCTCACCAGCAGAATCATCTCCTAGTGCAACTCATGTCATAGTACTTAAGCTGAGAAAAACTATTCTGTTGATGAAGTTTACATCCTTGCTGCCTACTAAAGGACAGGATCTAGAATGGTGATGTATTTGACAAAGATGCAGTAACAGTACCGACTGCGGCCAGTATTTTCTGTATACCTGAAAGTGTTTTAAAAGTATGTAGGACGGCTAAGAGAGGCACCAACTGGGTACCTGTCTCCAGACACCTACCTGAAAACCTCAGTCTTCAAATTTCTTTTCCAAACTAAGAATATACCTGTCTGTGCTTTTCTGTATCTATGTACCTACCAATACTATCAATAGTAATACTAATAAAAAGATATGACCTTCTCTGAAATTAAGTCCTTGTGTGCAAATGTAAACAATATAACAGTGTACCAAAGTCTCACTACAAAAGTAAACACGCAGGGCGGCAAACTGTTCTTTGTGTGGAATTTTGACTCCATTACCTTCAACAGCAAAACTGCCAGTAACTTCAGACACAAAAAATTTCACTTGTGCGCGGTGTGATACATACATTGGCACAAGAACAGTTTGTAGAAAGGTTCAGAAACAGAAGAGCTTAGGTCTCGGCCTCCAAATGCAGTCTTTAATCTCGTTAAAACCAATTCCTATTTAAGACCCTTCCTTCATCAGTCTGCATATGTATCTCCCTCTAGCTTCTGCTAGGGCTCTGAATATGTCTCAAAGATAAACAGACTGCTTAATTATTAGTTGGTGGTGCATGACAGAATTTTGGGAACAGGACTGGAAATGTCACATGAACAGAAAATATGTTCATATTTTGAAGTTTGGAAGTAGACATCAGTTACCTTCGCTGTAATGAAAATACACACATAACTTTTTATTGCTGGCAAGCCTGTTTTAATGAGATAATTATACAGATTTAGGTTCCTATGAAGGTTAAATGAGTCTTCAGCAAGTACTACGCAGTCCTGTGCCCTGACTAGTTACAGTCTAAACATTCTAGGATTTGTCAGACTGTTTTGCAGCAACAACAGAGTTTTGACAATGCTAGTCTCAGGAAATGCATTGAACAGGGAATGCTTTCTTTAGTAGCATCTGATGTTTCTGAAATGCCTGCTACATCTGTGAAAAAACTTTACAGAACAGAATTTCTGTTGATGTTATGGTATGTATACAACAGAGTCTACTACTTTCCTAAGATTTTGAAAAATACATGTGTATGAATTCATATGCATAAATGCATGAGCTTTCAAAACGCCAAGTAGCTGATTTTTAGAAGAATTGTGTTTTTTACAAGTATCTATAGCACATAAATAATGAAATTTCAGAATTGAAACTGGTATAAACATTTCTGTATTATTTCACAATTTACAGTTGTTGATTGATGGTTACAAAGTTTTCAAATGTTAAACTTTGCAGTTTGTTACAGAGAGTTCTTAATTTTCAGGTAACAGATAAAAAAATCGAAATCTGGAGAAAAAAAAGCCCGGCAGTACAGAAGTCAACTTCTGGTGCTTATGAAACCAAGCCAGCCCAGCAGCAGCCTACAAGGCAGTGCTGTTCAGCAAACTGCTAGCAGACTTCCTTTCAGCTACGCGTAATTAGAATTAAGTATTGAAAGACATCCATATGACATCGAAGTAAAAGCGTTTTTCTTCACAAATATAAAAATGTATCAGAACTTCAGTAACCGTATGAACAAATTAACAGCTTAAGTCTTGCTCGGCTATGCAGCCAATAGCTGAAACGACCTCTGGCAGTATACGCTGCGCTGATTTTTAGAAGTATCTTCAAGCACAAGCAGCACCTGGAACTTTTTTATCTATTAAAAACCCCAACTTTGGCGAACTTGCTGAGGAAATAGACCGGACAATCGTTAAGGTTACTCTTAACTCCTTTCCAAGTTAAAGACACAGCCGGAGTCAACAGGAACTCTACTGCTGACAAGAGTAGCGGGGACGGGGATTGGGTTAATGCGGTTATCTGACGCTCCTTTGTAGACCGAATTGAAGAGTGACTGCCCGGGTCACCTAAGAAAAAAACGTTCCGGGAGAAACGAGCGGAGCGGTGGGGAATAAACTCTGCTCCGTCCTGCCGGCGCGATGAGCGACCGAGGAGCTCCGCACGAAGCGCGCCGCTGCCGTCGGGGCTCGGGGGTCCCGCCGCGGGGCGGGGGCCAGGACTCCGCCGCCGGCACTAGCGCAACCACCGCTCCGC
>VZSC01000924.1:56928-80769 GCA_013398225.1 Steatornis caripensis | reverse complement strand
ACAAAGATGATGAGGGGACTGGAGCATCCCTCTTATGAGGAGAGGCTGAGACCTGGGTCTGTTTAGCCTGGAGAAGAGAAGACTGAGAGGTGATCTGACCAATGCTTATGAATATCTAAAGGGTAGGTGTTAAGAGGATGGGGCCAGACTATTTTCAGTGGTGCCAGCGACAGGGCAACGGGCACAAACTAAAACACAGGAATTGTTATCTCAACATGGGGAAGAACTTCTTTACTGTGAAGGTGACAGAGCCCTGGCACAGGCTGCCCAGGAGGTTGTGGAGTCTCCTTCTCTGTAGAGATTCAAAACCAGCCTGGATGCGTTCTTGTGCACTCTGCTCTAGGGGCACCTGCTTTAGCAGGGTAGTTGGGCTAGATGATCTCCAGAGATCCACTCCAACCCTTTCCATTCTGTGATTCTTTGGTGCTATGTCTTAAAAATTACCCAGAAGTGGTCCTTTCTGTGTTTGTAAATACATTTTTCTATACCCCTGCCTACCTTGGGTCTTAACCTTCTGACAGCCCATATTACATATTGCTGCCAAGATTATAATGTATCATAAGAAGACTGGACATTTAGACCAGCTTTCTTGATTAGTCCTTCACTGTGTTGCAGAATCAGAAAAGACTGAAAAATATCTCTAATGTCCTTCATTGGGGACCTCTAAATAAGGAGAAGCCATTAGCAGAAACAGAGGTAGCATAACTTTCTCTTACATCACCTTCAACGCAGCAGTGCTGCATTGTACTCAGGAGTCCCAAGTGACCCAAATGTACCATCTCTTAACTGTATTCCATTGACAGAGAATCTAAGAGAAAGGTTTGCTGTCTGGATTATCTCCTTTATGCTGATCTCACCTGAACTGGGGCAGAGAAAATGGTTGTAACCAGTGGTAGATTCTTGCAGCCATCAGCTCTTAATAAAAGAAATAGAATCATATTAAATCATTGTCATTGAAGCATAAGGATTTTAAAAAGTCATTAAGAGCAATAGTAAAATGTGCCTGATTACTTTTTGTAGACTGTATATTTAACATGAATGTGTTAGTGTAGGGATATGATTAATTTCAACTTAATCAGAACTGTATAATTTTCATAGTTCTAGGTAATATGAAAAGACCTGCTTGTTAAAAAAAAAAAAGCTCTTTAGTCCTTGGTCCCAATTAACCAGTAAACTACAATAGAATGAGAAGTCCTGCATATACACTTTTGTTCTGTGTTATTGAGAACCACTCTTCCCAGTACTTAGTGAATGTATTCTATAATATAGTTTGTTGCTGCTATGATATTTGTTTCTTTAAATGTTCACCTGTATTTTCAAAGGAAATGCTTTTTGCTCTTTAGCATTAGGTGGGAGAGGAGCTTGTCATTCATCTCTGTAAAGAGTAAGTCAATTTCCAAGAGGCACAAAGACAAAAGTGAGGTGCTTGGGAATATTAAGGTTAAAGCAGATCTGTTGGCTATAGCGATTGCCAGGAGGAGACAGCAGCCTCTGTTCTAAATACCACAAGTGCTGGGGTCTGTTCCTAGACTTGGCCCAAAAGATTGGTCATCTAGGAAAGTTAGTCCAGAGCCACCCCTCATAAAGCCCAAGTCATATCATAAATCAGCATCCTGTCCTTCTCTTTTGTCTGATATACGGCAACCTTATAGAGTTAGAAATCAACCTCATACTATCATTATTCCTATGCAAGCAGAATTTTATATTAGAGATTTACATACAGATTTATGGTCACTCAAAATGTATTTGTTCTAAGTTATGGAAGGCATGTCTGTTATAGGAGTGCTACGTAAGAACCAGTAGGGGTTGAATTTGCACACATTAGTACCTTCACAGCTTCTTTACAACCTGGTTGCCTGACATCCTTGTACTTCATTTTCACAGTCATTAATTCCTTTGTTATTGCAGAACAAAGGAAGATAAATATGTTGCCATGACAACAATGAAGTATCTTAATAATTAACAGACCAATTAGCTATCTTGGTCAAATGCTGTGACTCAGAACAGATTCTAGGCGCTGTGTAATTAGGACTTTGGCTTACTAGAGCAAAAGCACTGCGGGTTCCCACGGGGAACTGCCATACAGCTGCACTGTTTTACTTAGTGACGTCTTGCAATAATGACTGTGTTCACTAGAGGATCTTATGTGCATAAAGTTTGAAAATTTGAAAGAAGGTTGGTACCTTAGAAATCACAGATTTGGCGTTTTATATGTTACTTTTACAACTATTAACTCAGATATTCATAAATGCAAGAGAAGTCGAGGAAAAGAGAATTTGTTGTGTACCTGGTTTCCCTCGAACTGGAAATGCCAAACAGTCAGCTTCACTGTTTCCACTGCATAGGCAGTTTTCTCTACTGCTTGTCTATGGCAGGGTTTGAACATGGTTGTCTGGGCATCTCAGTACTACAGCTGCAGGTGTGAGGAGCGCTCAGGAAGGACTACCTGCACAGGTATCATTAGCACAGATAGAAATAGTAGTAACATGTTTCTTCCTGGACTTCATTCTGAGTCAAAGATACTACAGAGCTAGTGCCTAGATTGCTGCATGCCCAAACTTGCTGCCATTACATTTGGTGTGGCGTTCAGTTCCTTCCTTGTGCTTAGCACACCTACGAGACTGGACTTGTTGGAGGACAAAGGTACAAGGACAGCTCTGAAACTCCCTGAGGACAATATTGTGCTTTTCTGACTAGATAAGGCCTTTCCACTCCTCATTCCATTCCAATGTGGACATTGTATACTATGAACTTGGGAGTTTTAACATCCAAGGGAAAAGGAAATCTTTCAATTTGCCTGTAAAAAAAAAAAAGATAGAATGTCTTATGAGAGGGGTGTATTGTTCATCTAAGTTTGAGATCGAAACACCTGGATTTTTTGGAGCTACTTCAAATCTAGACTATAGAGTTCTCCCTCCCCTGTTTGTGTGTTACAATAGTACTGCTCCCTGCACCTACCAGTACTGTAACAGCTGAAAAGGGAAACATTCTTGTCTATTATTTAGTGGCTGCAGATTACCCTCTTGTATCTCTGCTCAGTTGAACTGCAGCAGTTTTGTGCTTCATGCCTTCTGCAACCACTTCACTTACTGCAAAAATACAAATAATATCTATGAAATGAGTCCTGGTTGCTTTCAAATGGACAATTTGCATTTCTGATTTAAAGAAAGAAACACACAGCTGTGACACCTCTTGTTTTCAGAACACAACACCACAGAGAAACCAAGCAATAAGGCAAAGCTGCATTTGGCATTAATAAGCAATTGATTGCAAAAAGCAGAGGAAATTCTGACAATTAGATTGGTTTTTAATGGCAACTAAGTACGCTCACAGAAGGAGGTAGTGAGCTTTGCCAGTACAAATTGTTGGGGTAGTGAAGTACCAAGGAAATGTGAAAATGTCCAGAAAATGAACTGGACAGTATGGTCATAGTGGTATCTTCTGATTAATTCTATGGGGCTTTTTGACCAGTGTTTTTATACTGCTGTAAAGCTGTATGGCATACGAGGGGTTTGATTTCACTCTTAGTAGGAAAGACACAAATTTCCATTGATGTTCATGAGACAAGATAAGCTCAGCAATACATCTGCAACACTGTATGCAGAATTACAAGGATTTAAACATACTGTTTCTTGGCAGGAGTACAGGAATCAGCTTTCTAATACCCTATGTAGCAGAGTGTGAGAACAGAAGGAAAATACCTATTTTAGAAAAATGTTGACCAAAATTTTGTAACGTATTGCAACCAGAACAAAATGTTCCCAGTATGACTGGAGAAGGCAGCCTCTACCTCAGTGCAGCAAATACAAAACAGGTGTATATAAAAATGTTGTAGGATGGTGAAGCACTATGCTGAAAACCTCCAGACAGGGCTCTTGCATGGCCTTTTTCAGGCCTTTCACAGTGACCAGTATGACGCATGGTAAATATTTAATTGGAAATCCATCAAGAAATGTCTACAAAAAACAGGAAGTACTGATGACAGTTCTGCAAGGGATTTTTTTCTGCCTGGCTATACTTTACTCAGGCCCTAGCACAGTGGGATCAAGCACTGTTGGAACTGCCAACTTGTGCTGTGAAAGAACCTGAATTCAATTTCAACTGCATAGCCTGAAAACAAGGCTATAAATATATGTGTTGCCAGGACGCTGTATGTCTCTCAGGCTAAGATGTTCATTCTGAATGATCATTTCTTCTCAAGGATGTTGTAACACTTGCAGAACATTTGGAGGGGATTACTTAAAATTATTTTAAAGGGAAGAACCCTTACTAATTTGGTCATCTTGTATTTTCTACTTAGGAATAGCCAGATCTTTTCCTGGAGATAATCATGGCTCATTTTGTGTGTGTGTGTGTGTGTACGTGTGCAGGCACAATTCTTTCAGGAGGCACTTGCCAAGGCAGATGCAGGTGTCCAGTGTTGACTTTAACATGGGGACAGATCCGATTTTGCAAAGGGGAGAGACGACAACCAGCATTGGGAGAATAAAACCAGAACTCTACAAACAGAAGTCTGTGGATTCTGATGGGCAACAAGAAGATGTGAAAACATGTGGAAAACTTAACTTCACTCTCCGGTATGATTATGAGAATGAACTTCTGGCTGTCACAATTGTCAAAGCCTTAGATCTGCCTGCTAAAGACTTCACAGGAACATCCGACCCCTACGTTAAGATTTATCTGCTTCCAGATAGGAAAAAGAAGTTTCAGACACGAGTTCACAGAAAGACATTAAATCCTCTCTTTGATGAAACCTTTCAGTTTCCTGTAGCCTATGATCAACTCAGCAACAGGAAATTGCATTTCAGTGTTTATGATTTTGACAGATTTTCTAGACATGACATGATTGGGGAAGTTATTCTTGATAACCTTTTTGAAGTCTCAGATCTCTCCAGGGAAGCCAATGTATGGAAAGACATCCACTGTGCCACCACAGTAAGTAATGTGTTCCAAAAGCATTAATGTGATATTTTCATTTCTCTTTTGTAGTTTGTGGCAGAGCATCCTGTTTATCAGCAGAGTCTGGAAGAAAAAAAAAAATTGTCAATATTTTCCTTTGAGCATAGAGAATAAGATGCTTAGGAAGGTATAAAATTTAATTACTAAAAAATCTTCTGGGAACATACTGTCACCCTTATGGCTCACTGTGCAAATATAAATTAGGTTTATTAATTAAATTTTACATCATGAAACTCACTGCATAACAAGAGCAATTAACATTTTCCTGTTAGCAAAATACCCTGTCCTTCAAAATGACCATCTATTAAGGAACAGGACTCATCCTGCTCTTGTGAGTAGATTTTTCTAGGCTGGGAATTCTGTGAAGGAAGAGAGAGAGGCTAGAAATGCTTGAAGTCTAAAGTCTTTGCTGGCTACCCTGTGATTAGGATCCCCAGTAGACGTATCTGTGTTGTCACTGGTTACTAGCAAAACTCAAGAGGCACAAGCAAGTAGAGTTGGGAAATAGAAATTAAGTTGTTTACAGTTGCAAGCAAGAAAAGGAGGCCCATACATGGACGACAGGATGCATGGCAGGCTACCTGTGGGAAAACCACCAGTCTCCAAACGTTGTCTTTACTCACCTTGAAATCCAAACTTGTCTTTTCTGGCTGGAGTTTGAGATGGTGGGGAAATTAAATGGTGGGGTGAGAAGTTTTTTTTTTCTTTATTTGTTTGTTTGGTTTTTTTCAACTACTATGCTATTTATATAGAAGTTTTCCCATCCCTTGTCCTGTGATATGTCCAAAACAGTCTGAGTCATCCCTGGGTTTGAGCGTGGGCTAGACATTCCACAGAATGAACAGAGGACAAAGCAGTACTAGACACTGCTTCAGTGACAGAAGCTTCATACCATCCCTTCAACAGAGCTGGAGATTTCGCATGCTTCTTTTCCCAAATGTTTTCATTCTCTCCATAGCTGCTAGACAGGGAAGTCTAGGTCTGCATGACTAGGAGGACAAAGAGAACTGGTCTTTCCTCACCTATTTGAGCGTAAGCAATGTGTTTCCTAAGGAAGCAGAAATATTAGGGAGTAGAGCATAGTCAAGACAGTTTTTGAATGTGAATTCACAAAAACAGCGATTTATTTTAACGGCTGGCTCTGCTAAATTGGTCTGAACAGCCTCCAGCACACCTCCAGAAAACTGCATCTGTGTATACTTAGTTTGATCAAGCTCAGATTTCATGTAAATTTAAGAACTGTGTTCTCAAGCTTAAAATTGAATCTGTTTAAAGTCTTGGAATAATAACCCAATAAAATAACAATTTAAAAATTTCTTCTCGATCGTCTTTAATACTTTATTAATGATTTAAATGCTCACCAGTCCTTTGCAATAGACGTGTGTGTGAGATTTTTAGCTGATAACTAAAATGCATTCAGCAAATTAGAATCCTTCAACAGTTCATCACTGGTTTTGAGCAGATTGAAACGCCATACCAAATTATGCAGTTGGGACAGATAATAATATATATCTGGGTGACAATGGTTGCTAATCTTGACGCCAAATTCTAATTCAAGTTTCTTCCTCATTAAAGGTTAGTACATGCAGTTACAGTGCTTAATTCACTCTGCTGATGTTTTACTATGTATGAGGTTTAAGAAAGCATGAAGTTTTTGGATTTCAGCCTTTCAGTCAGTATAGTTTACAGTATTCCGTGTATGTGAATAAGTTGTCTCCACTTAAACCATTAACAATAAACACATAAAACTGAGATATCTTCCAGTATTGGCTGACCGCGTCAGCTTTCACAAGCCTTGCACTATTCTCAGAAAGTTATGTAAGAAACTGATTGAATTGATTTTTCCTGGCAAAATGAAACTCTCCTATAAGGTGTCCTGTTACTATATGTGCAATGTGCTGCTTTGTGTTTTACTTGGTTAGTAATAGAAGTTTCTAGTTCTACCATTTCAGAAACTGTAAGATGAGGGAGCCAATCCTGCACAGGAATAAACAGTGCAAAAGAGTTAATCGATGGGGAAGTGTAGTCTTAAGCAGCAGATCTAAAGTTTACCAAACTCACTAACTAGCAATTAAATACCTAACTAATTCTTGCCAGAGTCAATTGGACTTGGACTAAGCCTTGGAAAAAAAGATCCAGCTGGTTCTACAATTAGTAAAAAATTACTGTACTCCAGGCAAGCATGCTTTGGTTTTCATAAAGAATCTTTAAAAACCAAACTGGCTGTCTCAGTGGCAAGGTCCTTACTTAAGCAGTAGAGCATAGGAACCAAGATGCCATTCTGCAAATGTATTTCTGTCATGCTTTTTCCTTCTTCACCTCTTCTCTGTTTTGTTGCATGTTCTGTGAAGTTTTTCAGCCTTTTGTTCAGACATGCTTCCTACACCCAGTGGTTTGCTCATGCTGTTGCTAAATGATGAATGGTAAAGAAGGGTAGAAGTGGTAGATGAAAGCATTGGTCCAAAACTTAAAGAACACAGCAGAAGTAGTGTCCGCTCAGCTTTGAGCCTTTTGCATTTCTTCCACAGTCAAGAATTTTCTATTCAGAAGATAGAGCGAGGGTAAAAATCATTCCTTTTACCTACGTGGAAAGAACCTATTTTTATGACACAAGGCTCTGCAGTCTCAGGATTGAACACGTGCTAGACAGATTTAACAAGGAAATGAACTGCAACATTTTACCAGTGAAGGAAGTTACGACAGGAGATTGGGACATGCTCTGCTGTGCAAAGACTTTTGGTCAGTAGTTAACGTAATTTTACAAAGATTTGCTTGCACAGCCACAAAGAGTTTTTATTTGATACAGGAAAAACACAGTCTGAGGAAAATCAGACCCGATCATTGCGCTGAGTCCATTTGACTGTAAAATCAGTGACTCTGCGGTAATCCAGTTTTAATACTTTTTTTTGCTCTTAATAGTAATTTGAAGCTATTTTATACAAGTGCAGGATTGGCCTCCCCACTTGCTCATTTTTATTCTTATGGTTTTCAACTGGTGATATTTATTCATCTTTTGCAGTTTGTATTTTGTTCCTTTAATTTTTCATTCATATCATTGTTTCTCTGTTATATGTTATGTTGAAAATCTGCAGCTATTGTATAATACGTAGCATGTATTTGTAAGTGCTAAAGCATTTTCATTTCTTAATGTTAAATTATCAAGGTAATTTGGTGTAAAACTAGTTGTCAAAAAGAAGTATCCTAGCTATCTGATGATATTAATATCCCCAGGTTTTGCTTATACATGGGTGATTGAATTTTCAATAAATAATCTATCATTTACTTCTGTTCGTTTGATTAATTAAAAAAAAGAAAAACTCAAGAGGCAGCTTTAGACCACCTGTGAAGGTTGTTCAGTATATTGGAATACTGTAACTCTTAATACACTTCAGGAAATTAATGTGTAACATCTGAGACAAACAAATAATATCAAATGTGTTGTTTAGTCAACATATCTAGCTTCTGTTTTTGTGAAGTGCTTGTGACTTTTGCATACATTTCTGAGGATTTGTTACTATCAAAATATGCTACATACTTCTAAAAAAGAAAACTCATTTATTGGAATTGCTAACAACCACTTTAAAGCAAATATTCGGCGTTGTAAAATTGTTAGGCAAAAAGACCACCTCTTGTGATCTAACCCTTTCTAGATGTAAAAGTTTATGAACTTCCTATTTTAAAATGATTGATTGCTTTGGAAATCTCTGCCTCTAATGTCATTGCCTGAAAAAAATGGCAAGTGACTGTCAGAAACATTTTATTTTCAAAGGTATTCTGTGAACTCTGTTAGTGTAACCAATTATAGGAAACTATGCAATTTGGGACAAAACATAAATAAAGCTCAGAGTTTAGTTTAAAACTATTTCCAGCACAGTGGTAGTCACTTGGGGATGTTAGTCATGGAGATGACATATTTGTAGCCTCAGGCATTATTGCACCTAGATGGATGGAACTTGATTATTGTCTAGTTTTCCAACACCAGGCATTTCAGGGCTGCAGTCTTCTCATTTGTGAAGTGGGATATAGAAGAAGGTTTCGTCAGAACACAAACTTCATGTGATGCACATGATGTGTGATTGCTGTTTCTAAAGCACTTGGAATGTAAGTGAATCACATTGCTGGAAAAGACAGAAGTGCTTGAATACCTGTTTTAATAAACAGTACAATAACATTTGTCTCAGTAGATCTATCTCAAATGCTTGCCAGAGTAGGATGTCACACAGATAATCCTGCTAGCTTTTGGCCTCTGTTATGGAAAGAGAATCTTCTGACATCCTGATCAAACAAGAACGAATCTCACCTCTGCAGCTCACCCAGTGCAATTGCAGGCATTATCTTTGCTTAGTTTTCTCCACAGTTCACTATTTTGTGAGCGGAAACAAAATGGCACATTAGACCTTAGTCCGAATAAGACAGGAGTGGTATAAAGCTGACAAAGATTTGTCTTATGGTAGTCAAAGTTTGAGGCCGCATTATAAGGATTGTCTTATTTCTTAATGTTCAGAGAGCAGCGCTATCAAGGAAAAGTTTTATCACCAGCAATGTAGGGCGCTGTGCTCTACAATTAGCCGTCCTCATCAGAATGGACTTAGACTACTGTTTCTGGAAAAAGTTTTGACATAATGCTAAACGCATGCGAAAGAATAAAGGCTTGTCAGCACAGAAACATTTATCATCTGTATGATGGGAACAGCTGCTTTAAAGCCAAGAGTGGCTGGTGAAATAAAGGATTCACGTGATCATCTACTGCTGAGTAGATGAGAGAATACTTGGGGTCAGTCTTCTCAGGAAATGTGTTGAGATTTTTCCTTTAGGTTTGGCACTGCTTTTTAGGCAATAACTAGAAAAGATGATGGAGAAAGGGTGGGTTTCTGTCCAGTTACTGAAATTAGAGAAGGTTTCTATTATTATTGAATGTTTCTTTTCATTTGAAATGACAAATTATTTGAATATTCTGCTTAGCTAGAAGCAAACTGCTACTTTCAGTCTACCTTAAAAGTAAGAAATATTAGATGAATGAAGAATATGGTTCCCTCAAGGGAATTAATATCTCTGCATCCAGGCAGTGCTGTGGTAGCTATGCTAAGGTGAATGGCTTGACTGAACTGCTGTACCCTAAGTGCTCTCTGAGTTTCTCACTGCAAATAGTCTTTTTGCAGTCAAGGCGTTGCTGCTTCGGAAGAGCATCTTTATATTGGAAGTCACATAAATTTTGGTTCATTCACATGCTGATAGATGCCATGGTTAGTTCACAGAAGTGCCTCTGTTCTGAGCTGTTCTGAAGTAAGAATGGGCTTCCTTGCTGCCTGGCAAGATGAAACTACCTCTCTAGTGCACAAGACAGATGGTTATGTACAGAGGGAGTGAGAGAAGCAGCCCCCAGGAGGCTTCCTAGGGTGCTACTGAGAGCATTCAGCCTGCTGGACCCAGCGTGCTATCTCAGGGAGTCCTCTCTATGCAATCAGGACTGCAATCAGCAGCTGCGCTTACCCAGAGCATTCAGGATGTCAGGCGAAAACAAGCGTTAGGCCTCCACAAGCACGAGACGCAGTCATTATAGAGCAACAGGCCCCACTGCTTCCGTACTCTCTTCCACAGAGGAAAGAGCAAACGCAAACCTCATTGATTCATTTCCCAGGACAACAGCTCAATCAATAAGTGGTGCTGGGAGGAAGAAAAAGAGCTGGATTTGATATGCAAAGAATAAAAGGAGAGGAAAATAAATATTAGCTGTGGGGACAAGATTTCCAAAGTAAAATCCCCTTGAGAGGTGGTAGAATTAGCTCTCCAGTTCGAGCTTCACATAACTTTCGACAATTTCTGTGATAGTATAAATACCACCAAATTCTAAATGCATAGATGAGAAAACAGACAGACTAGTAGATTTCATTACTGCTCTTTCCTGTCATCCTTTTAACTCTTGATCTATACCTCAAACCCAGAAATGTCTTAATACATTCTTAGCTAACTGTGTGAGGGGACAGGTTTCCCTCTTCTTTTCTTTCCATCCAGCCCCCAAAATTCATCATTATTTTATTTTATCCCTGATCCTTGAAGCTTCAGTAGCTTTTACAGGAAAGTAGGAATATGTATAATACGTTTCTAAACAGAACAAGAAAAAGAGAGAGAGAGAAATCTGTCCTTTGGGGGAATTATCTTCCTGGAGTATTCAAGTAATACAAAGGTCTAATTCTGTCAATGCAATTTTTTTTAAATTTGCCTACTATACAGAAAAACAATTTTCAGTGTGACTAAAGGATGCAGCTAAAAGTCTAGGAATGTAAATGCCTGAATAACTTATTTGACAGCTAGGAAATTATTATTACTTAGCGCAGATGCCTTCTCAAAATGCAATAGAAAAATGAAGATAAAGGAATATGCTAATTACTTGTTTAGGAATCAAGTACAAAGTAAATTCATGCCACTCTTAGTATTTTTGTTATGCTGCTCTCACATGCAATCTTTAAAACATAATTTAAGCTACAATTAATAGCAAAGTAGTTCTGCATATTAAAATTGAGATTAAGAATTAAAATTATTACTGTGGATTATGATAATCTGAATGATAATAAATGTAACAACAAGGAAGTTTTTGAGGGAATTTCATTTCTAATGTGGTATTAATTACACAAAATGCTTGTTATTTTAATCATGGAAATTAATTACACACTAGTAACAATAAAAGTGTATACATTTTTTAGTTCCAGTAACATTTACATAGCTCACTGTAAGAAACCATAGCGAGTTGCTCTGCTAAGACTTTCTTTGAGTTGCAAAACTTTAAAAAACTAGGGGAAAAGAAGAAGAAACAATTATCAGTAGAGAAATGTCCTAGAGTTCATTTGTGAACAAAAAATAATGCAAAAATGACACCTTATTTCCCTTGTCAGCTCCCTATAAGCTTTTCACTCCTGCTAGTATAAGAAACCAGTTAAGATCTTGAGGTATAGGAGGGAGACTACACAAGTTGTCTACACACTATCATTACAGTCAGTAAATAATTTTTCCTGTTCAGCTCAGGTTTATGGGTGATATGTGAGAAGAGACATTCCCACATATGGTGATATGTGAGAAGAAACTACCCTGAACATGGATCTCTAACTTCCTCACTGAATTTGCAGAGGTTGCTAGCTGAAAGTTGTCTCTTCTATTGCATTTGATGAAAACAACTAGGAAAATTAATTGGAGTAAGAGACAGCAAAGCTTTCTCCAGCAACAACAGTTCTAAAAACTTGATCAGCACCCCTACAAGAGCTGCAAACTTCTCCTCGCATCTTGCCCCTGTTTATCTATATTGTGAGTAGGGGGTACTGCCTCTGTAGAAATGCTGTTACTTCTACAGGCATAAGTGTGAAAATGAGAGCACTGGTGTCCATTGGGTCTGATAACAAGAATAATAGAATAAGGACCTTTTTTTCATCAGACTTTGCCAACCCCTGGACTGATTTCCCAAGAGCCCACAAAGCATGAAAGGTGGACAGATCGTTCTTAACCTAATGGAAGAATGATTAGCACATCCTTTCAGGTGTGGTTGCTTATGTGGGATAAGAATTACACTATTTAAAGAATCTCTGTGTTGTAGCTTAAAAAATCCTAAGTTCATCTGAATAGCTGACATATGCCTTTGAGGTTGGTGTTTTCTTTTTTTTAATTTTGTTCTAGCATCGCTGTACCAGAAAATGGATTGGATAATGAGGTAAACTGGGAGCCATAAAATTAACTGAATCTGGCATAGTGCTTATGACTGTTTCAGTTCCTTAGTTCTGTATGATGGCTTGTGTACACAAAAGGGTCATAAATGAAGAAGAGACATGCAATATCAACAAATGCTTCATTTTGCATTACTGCAGCTGTGCTTGATGCTGGTTTTTCTGTACCTGCTACTGGAAGTCTGTGGAGGGGAATCGTTATGAGTATCTGTAAAGCTAGCTGTTAATTGAAAACTAACTTTAATTTAAGAACAAACAGAAAACCTCAATATAGGCCTGGGGAAAAGATAAAATTCATGGGAGTTACCTATGTGCAATTTTAGGTGAGTACACGATACATGTAAGACCATCTGAAGCATAGTTAAAAATGTGCGTGAATGGCACCTGCTGAGTCCAAGCTTGTGTCTTCTGAGTTGTGTTTTGTCTGAGATGGACTGTAGTGCAGACCTGGTTGTTGAGGGCAGTCTGTGCCTTCGCTTCCTCAGATTTGCTTGTACTGAATGGCTCCTGTCAGAGGACTTACATTAACTTAATTATCTAGTGTATCATAAAGTCAGAAAACCACAGATTTTCTGTGGCATTGGGATTCTGAAGTAATTTAAATCTTAATTTTAAATCTCAATTAAAATCAATAATACTTAAGTATCCAGAGCATTTTTTAATGTTACTCATGATAATAAATGTGGCAGACAAAGACTGCTATAAGAAGTTTAAATGCTGAGCCTTACTTTGTTCATTATCTATATCTGAACCTGTGTTTTCAGCTCCAAATTCATGAACTTGTAGTGCTCAAATTAAGAAAAAAGTCTAGGAGGGGAGAATGGTGATATTCCAGACATTTTACCCAATACTCAGTCTCTGATGTTATTACATATATGTGCATAATTTTAATCTTAATCCTTCAAAAGAACATTTAAAAGTTCGTAAGTCTTGGGCTTCACCTTATGTGACTGAGTTCCAAAGACTATTTATTTTAATGATGCATTTTAATATCTTAATTCTCAGTTGCCATATCACTTCTAAAGCTCTTAACAGAATCTAATCAGTTCACCCAAGTATGAAGAAAGACCACCAATCTCGACAGATGCTCAGAGTAGAGCCCCATCTTAGCCAATTAATTGCATGGTTTTTGAAGACATCACCTTCCTTTACAGTTTGCTGAAAAACCCTACACCCCTGCTACAAAACATGTTTAGAATGAGATGTGTCTGTGATTTTCCGTTGGTCAAGGAGGGTTGGGTTGGAAATCATTTAGGCAAACTGGACACCAATGGGCCTCGATGGGATGCACCCACAAGTGCTGAGGTTGCTGGCAGATGGTATTGCTAAGCCACTCACCACCATCTTTGAAAGGTCATGGAGAACAGGAGATGTGCTTGAAGACTGGAGGAGACAGCCAATGTCACTCCAATCTTCAAAAAGAGCAAGAAGAACAACCTGGGAAACTACAGGCCATTCAGCCTCACCTCCACTCCTGGAAAGGTGATGGAACAGCTCATTCTGGAAGTCATCTCTATGCATGTGGAGGAAAAGAAGGCTCTCAGGAGTAGTCACCACAGATTCACCAAGCGGAAATCCTGCTTGACCAATCTCATAGCCGCCTGTGATGGCCTGACTGGCTGGGTAGATGAGGGGAGAGCAGTGGATGTTGTCTGCCTCAACTTCAGTGAGGCTTTTGACGCTGTCTCCCACAACATCATCATAGGTAAGCTTAGGAAGTGTGGGCTAGATGAGTGCACAATGAGGTGGATTGAGAACTGGCTGAATGGCAGAGCTCAGCAGGTTGTGATCAGCGGCGCAGAGTCTGGTTGGAGGCCTGTGGCTAGTGGTGTTCCCCAGGGGTCAGTACTGGGTCCAGTCCTGTTCAGCCTATTCATCAACGACCTCGATGAAGGGACAGAGTGTTCCCTCAGCAAGTTTGCTGATGATACAAAGCTGGGAGGAGCAGCTGACTCACTAGAAGTCTGTGCTGCCATTCAGCGTGACCTGGCCACATCTGGAGTCCTGTGTCTGTTTCTGGGCTCCCCAGTTCAAGAGAGACAGGGAACTTCTGGAGAGAGTCCAGCGGAGGGCTACGAAGATGATGAGGGAAGTGGAACTCCCTCTTATGAGGAAAGGCTGAGAGACCTGGGTCTGTTTAGCCTGGAGAAGAGAAGACCAAGGGGATCTGAGAAACACTTGTAAATATCTAAAGAGCGCGTGTTAAGAGGATGGGGCCAGACTCTTTTCAGTGGTGCCAAGCAACAGGACAACCGGCAAAGGGCACAAACTGGAGCACGGGCAGTTCCACCTGAACATAAGGAAGAACTTCTTTACTGTGAAGGTGACAGAGCCCTGGCACAGGCTGCCCAGGGAGGCTGTGGAGTCTCCTTCTCTGCAGAGATTCAAACCCACCTGGATGCGTTCCTGCACACCCTGCTCTGGGCGTGCCTGTTTTAGCAGGGGAGTTGGACCAGATGATCTCCAGAGATCCCCTCCAACCCCCATCATTCTGTGTTTTTGTGATTCTTTTTTAATATAGCTTCAGTACATGGTATTCTGAAAGGAAACAAAAAGGATTGAGCATAAGCCTCAACTGTTGCCATTTTGTTAAGCACTGATGCTTTTCTCTGCTATTCTGAAAAGTGGGGTAGAGTAGCCACCAAACAGAGTTTTGCAAGTATTGTGAGCAATGTTTCTTCTAAAGTATTTAAGTAATGCTAAGTAGTCCTGTCTGTCTATATTCCTGTCTGTCATTTGAGCTCACTCAAACCTTTGAGTGTCTATCCAATTTCTCTTCAACAAGAAATAACAGAGTACTCAAGTTCATACTCTCACCTTGCAAAAAAGATTTTTTTCTGTATTCACCTACACAAGTCATCTCTCTGAAGAAGGAAGAATTAGTCCCTTTTATGAGCTGCCCACTAATTTTTTTGATCCAGCTCATCTTCATTGCCTGTCTCAACATAGACCTTAAACTTTCAAGTGCTGATTGTCGGGGAACTATATTACCTTTTCAAACAAAAGAGTGAGACCTCTCTCACATATGGATATGAGGAACAATGATCAGACTGAATTGAGAAAATAATGCTAGCAACAGAAGCTGTGCTTAAAACAGATTTGAGATATGATAAAAACTGTAAAATATAACAGACAGCACTTGCCACTTTAACAAATGAATGAAAATAATTTCACTTAATTTGTTCAAGTTTTATTTATATTTTCTGAAACAGAAAAGTGAATTTGTTAATGTACTCTGTGGCACACAATTCTGCGCTCTGTGTGGCAAAGTGAGGAGTTGGGCTAAGGAGATGTCAAATAGCTGTATCTATCCTATGTGGACTGAAGGAGCTACATCATTTTGAAATCCTGAGAAACCTGAAATCCTGAAATCCTGACAAGCATGAAATCTGCCCACAGTGCACATACTTGTTAATCTGCTATTTCTCAAAACAGAATCCCAGCAAAATGACTGAACATGTGAATTGACCAAACTACACAAAAGACAATATTTTATTAACAGTGCAACAGAGAATTTAAAGCACTCTAAAACTGCATTCTTCAATTCTGCAAAGCAGGAAAAAAAAATGCAAAACCCTGAATCATCTGAATAAGTCCATCTTTACTCAAGAAAGTTCTGAAAGACCTATTTCAATTTAGACAGAGCATTAACAAGAAGGTAGTAAATAAAACTTTACATATAAGCAGCAGAAAAATGTGAACAAGAAGCCCCAGTATGTCTCATAGCTATAAGCAATGTATTTGTCATCTACACAGCAATCATTATTTTTGTATGTATCATTAAAAAATATATCATGCTTGCTTTCTGACGATAGAACAACTGTACCATAAATACAGCAATTCTTGAACAAATGTGTACTCTTGGGGCAGTTGGAGGTTTGACAGATAAAATATTGAAGATGGCATATTAAAAATAAGTTTGTAGTAGTAGTCAAAGAAAGTCCTTTGAGATCACATGAACATGCTTGAGAATGGCTACTTTACAGGAGTTACTTCCTTACATGCTCCTTGCAAGCTCCTATTTAAAAATCTTGAGTTGTTCTTAATATGCAATTTTCTTTGGACTTTTTTTTTTTTTTTTTGAGTTTTAAAAATCTTAGAAGACCAGGAATTAGCAATTTGGAACATATGTAACATCTCAACAACTAAACTTTTGTGGTGTTAGGATAATTATGTAACTGTGAGGAAAAACAAAAAAATAAGAATTTATGGAACCTCTCTTCCTTAGATTACATTTCTCAAGTGTTGTAGCATCTGAACTGTATAGCAACATCATATTGCATTAATTCAAAGCACTTTGTCTCAGAAATAGAAACTCTCTCTTTGTGAGGATTATTAAGATGGGCCTTATCCATCTTTCCAAGTATATTATCATCCAAAAAGTTAGCCTTGAGCCAGGAAAGTTGTGGGTGTTAATCCTTTACTTCGCTTTTCTCTAAAACAGAACAACCCCTGAAAGAAGGGTAAGAGCAATAAAGCTAGCAACTTTTACAAACCCATTCATCTTTTCAAAGCACTTGACAGTATCAGTTTTTTATACGCATACATGTCTGCAGAAATAAATCTCCTACATAAATTTCAGTGGCTAGAAGACAAGTAAATGTGCCTGATCTAAATACTCTACCATAATTGTTTCTATTGGGGAGGATGGAGTCCAAGTCTTTCCAACATCAGAACTTGACATTCTACATTCAGCACCTTTTCATTTGTGTGAATTCAACACAAACATATAAGGAATCCAGAAAGTTTTGGCTCTGCTTTTGTTTTAATTTGTTAGTTTAGTAATTCTAGATCCTATTACTAGAAATATTATCCTGTTGGTAACGTTTCCATATTTTATAGAAATAATTGCTGAAAATTGTTTGTGACATCTTCAAAAGCATCTGAGGCTGCAAAGGAAGTCTCTCTATGTTAAAAAAAATGTACATTTTTGCATGATCTGAACTGAATTGTTGGCAATACAGTCAGATTTCTAATCATTGTTTTTCTTTTTCAGGAAAGCATAGATTTGGGTGAGATCATGTTTTCCCTCTGTTATTTGCCTACTGCTGGGAGAATGACATTAACAGTCATCAAATGTAGGAATCTCAAAGCAATGGATATAACTGGCGCATCAGGTGAATCTACTTCTGTTCTGAATAACAAGGCAGAGTCTATTCAGGAAGGGAACAAACAGGAACTCCTTGGTTCTTGTGTGTTTAGCAGGGTTGTGAAATAGAATTAGCAGGAGAATGGATATAGGTTCTGTTCAGATCTACTGGCTATCATTGGACTGGCAGTCAGTATGTCTTTGCAGAATGCATATACTTGCCTATACCTTTCCTTTGCATTGTCAGCATGTTGAAATGCTTTGCATTGTCAGCATGTTTTGCCAGGATCACCAAAATCTGTATAATTTTCTGTCTTATCAATATGACTTACCTACCAAAAGATATTATTCTTATGCTACATTTGAATGACGCTGAGTCCAATTACCCATAACTGATTATCTGTTACTCAGATCCATATGTCAAAGTGTCACTGATGTGTGAGGGTCGAAGACTGAAAAAGCGGAAAACGACCACGAAGAAGAACACACTCAATCCCGTTTATAATGAGGCCATCATCTTTGATATCCCTCCAGAGAATGTGGACCAGGTCAGCCTTTCCATTGCAGTGATGGATTACGATCGGTAAGCACAGTTTCCTTCCTGAACATTAATCTTCAGTGAGAAGTTACCTGATCATTGCAAGCAACAGCTTTCTACCTCCCTGNTATAATGAGGCCATCATCTTTGATATCCCTCCAGAGAATGTGGACCAGGTCAGCCTTTCCATTGCAGTGATGGATTACGATCGGTAAGCACAGTTTCCTTCCTGAACATTAATCTTCAGTGAGAAGTTACCTGATCATTGCAAGCAACTGCTTTCTACCTCCCTGAACTTTCAAGTCAATTCACTGCCACAAAAGATAAAGCCTTTGGGTCTTTTCCTGAAGAGATTTAAAGCTTCCATGCCTTTTAGAGCTCAGGCCATTTTATCTGCATCATAAATAACTGATGAGAAAGAAACATGGCTCGATTTTCCTATGGGCCACTAGCACTGACATACATTTCTGTCCCCATCTGGTGGCTGGACTATGTAAAAGCTTTCCAAATCAGATAGGTCTCAGTTTAAAAAAAGACCCTTACACCTCTAATTTCTATTTAAATGCCAGGTATTTGAAATGAAAGAAAATTTGGATGACTAAAAAAGAATTAGATGCTAATTACCTCATTGAATTAAGTCATAATTAATGACTCAAAAAAGAAGCTTTGTAACCTTTGAGTTCAGTACTCACTGATAACACATCTGAGCCTCAATTACCTGTGTCCTCACTGAGAACTGACAGGAAGAGACTTCTGCTTAGAGTAGCTCAAGGACTGCAGGTTAACCTAGACAGTGACTGACAGAATCATGCCTGAGCCAAGCCTGCTTCATTCAAGTGCTATTAGTAATGAGCTCTTGATATTGCACGGAAATAAACACTGAAAGTTTGGATTAGTAACATGAAATTTCAGACAATTTTTCCTTGCTGTCAGATTTCTTATCATCCTCCAACTTCTGTCAGGAAGACTTTCTCAGTCAGATGTGAAAGGGACACTGCGGTGTCATTAGGGAGAGAAGAACACAGCAACTTGCACAGNGCCTGCTTCATTCAAGTGCTATTAGTAATGAGCTCTTGATATTGCACGGAAATAAACACTGAAAGTTTGGATTAGTAACATGAAATTTCAGACAATTTTTCCTTGCTGTCAGATTTCTTATCATCCTCCAACTTCTGTCAGGAAGACTTTCTCAGTCAGATGTGAAAGGGACACTGTGGTGTCATTAGGGAGAGAAGAACACAGCAACTTCCACATTTTCAGTCCTCTTCAGCTGCTCCTTTCAAAGCGTTTGCTAACGGGAAGTTAGGAAACATTATTCTAAGGAACATATAGATAACGTACAGAAAATTACTTTCTGGAGTCCCTCAACAACTCTATGACTCTGCCAGTAGTATGAACTATTAAGGTATAGCCTATTACATCTGTACCCCTCTTTTTCAAATTTTTGGCTGAAGTTCCAATGACCACAAGAATTAGAGCTGAGAAGTATAGTTTGAAATGATATCTGAAGCATTTGTAGCAAGAAATATATTCTCCACCATCTTCTGTCACCTTCCTCTCCCACAAAATTTAAGCATGTTTTCCTTCTAGATCGTTTGGTGTATTATAGTCCTTTTCTGTCCTTGTCCCATTTGGGTTGTAACCTTTCAATGGCAAGGGTTATGTCTTCATTGCTATCTTTATAGCTGCTAGAAGCAATCTGGTAGTGGCTGGAGGTTTTTTGATGCTAACATTACAGAACTTAATATTACTATACTACCACTAAAGCTAATGTCTGTAATAAATAATGTGAAAACCTTGGGCTTGTATTCTGTGCTGCACTAAACCAGTAAATTGAATTATACATCAGATGTAATTAAAACCATTTTTATTTTTAAAAATTCTACCTCTCTACAATTCTCAGAGTAGGGCACAATGAGGTCATTGGGGTATGTCGGACAGGAATTGATGCTGAAGGGCTTGGAAGAGATCATTGGAATGAAATGTTGGCTTACCCACGTAAACCAATAACTCACTGGCATCCACTAGTAGAGGTAAGAAGTAGCTAAATTCTCTCCTTCTCAGTATGATTTTGTTTCTCTCACACTTATGTGCTTCTGAGAATCATGAAAATCTGTGCAGCATCCATGGAGCAGCTGTAAGATCCTCAGCACAACCTAAATCTAGTTGCATGTGTTTGTTGATTACTTAAATGCAGCACTTTAAAATTTTCTGTAACGCACTGACAACATTGTACCATTAAGCAATTAAGACATTTGAAATTTACAGAGATTATGATAAGGAGCTTACATCCACTTAGAAAAGATCATTTGCAAGTATTTCAAAAGCAATCATTTCCTATTCAAAAACCTTTAGCATGAACAGTTACGTTGCTAAAATATTAATGTGAAACTGGCCTGCTAATTAGGCTAAGTTGAGGCAACACACCAGCAGCTACTTCCAGAGTCACCCAAACAGACACTTATTGGAAGCTTATTCAAATGCATGAGTGACTGTATCTACAAGTCCGTGGGGCTTGGACTCCCTCTTCAATTTGCTGTGGCCACATCTTACTGGTCCTCTGTATACAAAATTCTTACTGCTTTGGGTTCAGAAAGATTCATACCGAAGCCTCAAGAAGCAGCAGGTCCTGCTTTGGGACATAGAGATCACACTGTTTAGACAGAGGTCACACTGCTTAGCCCTCCGCAAACACAGTCTCTGTAGAAAAATGAGTTACTGTCTGAGGCATCATGGGCCATTTGTTTTCCCCACTGAGCAGCACATGGCTGCACAGCATCTCCAGCAACAGGTAGAAAAAGCCCAACAGCAAGACTTTAGTAAAACACCTAAAGTGTGAGGGCAGGGAAACTGAGTCAGTGCAGTAGAGGTTTTCAGAGGTTCGTGGCTTTCTCTGGATTATGTACCACCCCTGATTAGTGAAGTAAACCCATTCCTGTGGAACAAGTCAGTTGCATTTTTAGGAGCTCACTTTAGAAATTTGTTTTCTGTTATTAGTTCTGCTGGAGAATTTGATCCACAAAGGGGCTAGATATGATCTGGATTCTTCTTTGAAATGAGTGTGATGCAAGGCCAGATATGATGTCACTTGTAAAACTAACACTTTTCTTGCAGTTACCTGGCCGAGCAACCAGTTTTGATAGCCAGGGATCTTGTTCATCACCAAAACCACCGCTTACGCCCTAGGGAACAAGAGTGGATTCATCGTGTTCAGTGTCCAAAGCTTCCTTGTAGCTCACATCTACATAAACCGAAGGTTTGGCTTCCGCAGATCAACTGTATCCATATTTTTTTATTAAAATACATTTTTCCTATTCTAAGTCTTATATTACAGTTTATAATAATTTCTTAATCTATGATTGAAGTTGACTTGAGCCAAATATAACCCTTCCTCATACAAATTCATCCACCTGTTTTCTCGCTGGCATATATCCAGTGTCATATCCAAGCAGTGTTTTGTTGTATCTTTGCACAGACAAGGAAATCAGAAAAAAAAATCCCTTAAGCAGTTCAAAACAACTGCAGCTTGTAATGCCCAATTCTTTTGAGGGAGAGCAAATAGTCATATATAGCTCTTGTAGTAAATTTCTTCTAAATTTCACTAAATCCTGTATGACTTCTCAAGATAATACTTCAAACTGAATGTTGCATGAAAAAACAGCTCTTGTCACATTTTCAGTATTTGGAAAGTCGGTTCATACCTTTGGCAAGGAGGAAGGGCTTATCAAAAGCCCACTGAAGTCGATGAGAAGGACCCTACCGGCTTCACTGGGTTTTAGTTCAGCCTTTACGGAACAAGATTCACAACTGTATCTATGCAGTTCCAGCAATCAAGTCGCCTGTTACACCTACAGGATCTCGTTAGCCTGTCCAGGCACGTGCGCCCAGGCAGGTGGCTGTACTCGACGGCTGTTTTGCTTCAGCTACCCACTGGCTGATGACGAGCTAGCTTGGATGTCTCTGTGTGGCACTGAAGAGCACATGTATTGGTATTGTCAAAAGCAAATGCATCTGCAATGAGTTGCTTGGAAATTGATGTAGCTCCACAGAGATGTAGGTCTCTCCTCATGAGGTGCATCCAGGCCCTTCGAAACAGCCCATTTGCTGCTGGCGTCACACAGTCCTTATTCGGTCTTTATGCAGGTCAAACCGTAGGCGAGAGAACGCTCTGAAGTAAAATAATTTGTTTAATGTATTATTTTAGCTATTAACAAAAATGCCAAAAACCCTGCGGTTACACAGAGTATTTTTTCTGATTCTTGATTTAGCGTGACAGTATTAGACTTCTTTAAGTTATTTTGACTGTGTGAACAGGTCACGTGGAGTAGTTCCTGGCCCCTGACCGGATGCCTCCAGTATTATGTGCCACGTATTAATTTGAGATACGTTTTGTATCAATATATGGAGATAGAAATGGAAATGTAACAATTTTATAAACTAGTAAACGCATTTATTAGAATACACAGTGACAACAAATGCAGAAAATATTAGCTGAAGTGAGTTGTTTTAAAAACTGGAAGAGAACTACATATTATTTTCTGGATTTAGCTCTTAGCACTGCAATTTACCTCAATCAGACAGTTATTTTTTTTTCCTTTTGTTTCTTTTTTCTTTTTTTTTTCTTTCGGCAAAGAGCGTGGCAAAGACTGCATGATTGGACCTGAAATTTTAAAAGCTGAACTGCAACTAGAAAAAAGTTGGGATGGTGTATCTTTGTAATGTATAAAGAAAATCAACAGGACAGTATTTTTCAAAACGTGTTTTTTTACGGAAGAAAAGTGTCATACACAAGAAAAATGCCAATGGAAGATTGTTCAATGATAATGGAAGAATTTGTGAGAATTAGCTTAGTTATGAAGGGAAAAAGCAATTTAGAAACACTTCTGCAGAACCGTTTTGGGTTGGTTAGTTTGGTTTGGTTGATACAGAATACGTTTATGAAGATCAAGTCCCTCCATTCCTCTAACTAATCTCTAAGACAGTCAAATATGCCTCAAAGTGTCTTAATTGCACCAGGAAAGTTAAGAAGGCTGGTCTTAACATTACAGGTGTTTCTAAAGCAAAAAAGGAGACAGGTTTTATACCTTGTCTTCTGTGCCTGCAAGCAAACAAATAAATAGCTTTCAGACATTCGTTACAAATTTAAAAAAAAAAAAAGAAAAAGAAAAAAAAAAGGCTCCAGCCCAAGTGTTTGAATGTCTGTTCCAGGTAGCTATTCATGGCCTCTAGTCAGAAATAGTTTTTCCCAGAGAGGGTTAGTAATGCTGAACGCTGATCCTCCGTGTTCAAGATTGTATTTTCATCACCATAAATACAGAGCAGTCTTGCAGAGTTTCATTCTTCTGTTTTCTCTGGCTGAGTAATTTTTTTAAATAGGAGAACAAGCTCTCCTTGGTGGGGTATTTTTCCTCCCGTCGTTGTTACCATCATGAGCTTTTGTGGCCTAGATCATTTTCATTATGATTTTGCAAGGTTGATATAGAAATATATATATATGTGGAGATTGAAAAACTATTTTCTGTATACTTTTATCTTAATATAAATTA
>VZSC01000924.1:0-56797 GCA_013398225.1 Steatornis caripensis | reverse complement strand
GTGGCCTAGAAAATACTTTTTGTAATGTGGTACTGTAACAGTTAACTAGATATTCTTTGCACTTTTTTGCACCTAATATCTAAAAAGCTAACAATTTCACAATCAAATGTAGCATAAGTGTTCAGCAATGAGCAACATCTTTTTAACTATTTCATTGTTCTCTATGGGTATCCTATATGTTCATCAGAAGTAGTAAGCTATTTCAGTATTCATTTTCTTAAATTGAAATTGTTGTCAAACACCAAAGGAATAATAACTCAGTTTGTGCCCTCTTGTTGTGTTATTTTTGGTATTGTTAATAATAATAGTGAATGACTTCTGTGTCTAAACTTGATTTATGTGTGCTCTGCATCTAGCAAAAATCAGGCTGCAGAATTATTAGAACATCTAACTTCAAAAATTATCACCCTAATTAATTAGTTTAGTCCCTTATCAGTGATTAATAGAATTAATGCAAAATATTATATCGTTTATTTTCTTTCCACTGCTTACTTAACTATCTCAGAAGGCAGAGTATATATTTAGTATAACCAATCCATTGCTGTAGAGCCTGGTTCACAAGTTACTCTCTGAGGCCCCGAGCAAAAACTTAGCACAGTTTTGGTCAATGAATATATTGCTTTATGTACTTCTTTATTAAGAAATTTAAAATATTTTAATTTGGAGAAGTTATAAATTCCCTGCTTCCATCCTGAATTTTTTTTTTGTTGTTATCCACATTTCTGCCATATCACCAACATTAGCCTAATTCGAGCAGAATCAAATCTGGCAAACTGTTGCTGTAAAATTGTAGTAATTTTACAACAGTTTGAAAAACTCACATTCCTAAAAGCCTGAGTTATTTTTATTGAAATAATTTACTGGAAACAGTAACAGTACTTAATAAGAGTTGTGTTTTGCGCTGCAGAGCTTTTTTATACTTTCACAACAGCAAACCGCAGAACTGTACAGAGAAAGTACATGATGGATTAAGTGTTTCCAGGGGAGCTGTTAAATTTTTATATTTATTTTCAATAATGTACTGTAAAGCGAAAAAGCCCACATACAAATGTATCTAATGAGCCATTCTAGTCTTTTGGATAAATATTGTTTTCAAACAATTGTTTCCCTTCCCCACATTAAATAAGTTTTCAGGGACCGTTAGATTTGCTCTAAGCAACCGTAAAATTCTTATTAGGTCTATGCAAAATGTTAAGTAGGACCCTAAACCACAGGTAGATTTAGGATTCTAGCAGCACTGCAGACAGTAGCACAGGTGAGTAGATGTTCAATAAGATGTGAGTCATGTATTGCACTCCATGATCTCAACTTTAGATGGCTGCATTGTATACTTTTGCACATACGGCCCTTCCCCTCACTCTCCCAGCAAGTAACCATCTCTTTCCCCACCACCTTTTGTCTATACTGGGCTTCTGTTCAAACAGTAGAGGCGGTGCCCTTTACTGTTGTCTGCGCTGCTGAAAGGTGACTCCTGGCCTTAAAAAGTAGTAATATGAAACCTGTGTGGTCTCGACTGAAAGGTGTAGGATAGCTACGTCTCTCATTTTCATTATGCGAAGAGCTGTCAAGGAAGTAACTTCCCTCCTCTGCAGTCCCTTATGATCATCAGAGGTTCAGAAATCAGTAATACTGTCTGCTTTTCTCACTTCTGGCAAGCACTAAGAGAGCAATATACATATCTCGGGGATATGTATATTGACCAGGGTCAGAGAAAGTGGCCAGAACCAATAAAACAAAACCTAGTATATCAGGACAAAAGTTCCTCTGCCAAAGTTCTTCTTCAGTATAAGGAATTCTTTTGACTTCTTATGCTTAAGTAACAAAACTATACATTTTTCTTAATCACAACCACATTCAATATTTTTGAAGAAACTTTTGAGCAGACATGAAATGTTTTCATTAGGTTGATTTTTTCCAAGGGAAAAAGCAATTACCTTCTAATTTCTTTTTATGGATGCACTTTTGGAGCAATACTAAGAAAACTTCATGTTTCCAAAATAGGCTTATTTGATCCATCCATTTCACCTGATTCTCATTTTTTTAAATTGGCTTCAATGTAATCCTTTGAAAAGTTTTTAACATGATGATGCACAACAAATACATGATAGTCTGGTTCCAAGATTATTTTGCTATATCTTTTTAATCAATTAACTGCTTATATCTCATTAACTTTTATATGTACTATTTATTACACTCCATCAATTTAACAAGCTTTACACATCTGAAATCATTTGACTATATTTTCAAAGTGTGTAGACATTTAAAAGAAGGGTAACTATTTTAGAACTCGGTAACAGAGTTCTCCTGCTGAAAATGTGAAATTTTTCAGAGATCCATAAATGTGCCTGCAAAATTTGAAAACCACTTTATTAGAGCATGCAAAAACCTACATTTGCACGTACAAGTATTTGCACTTGCAAATTGTGTAATCATTATCATTTAGCACTTCTATTACAGCAGAACACCCACGCCTAATCAGAAATATGTTTCAGTTCACAATAAATACTGGACAAATCTGTACTGACTGACAGTTCCTTGACCTGAAAAGTTCATATGAATTTATTTCTACAAATGAATATGCATGAAGATTCTGTAGGTGTTAAAATATGACCTGTATGTTAATAAGATAGTGAGGCAACTTTTGGACAAAGCTGATATAATATCTGTCAGAACATCCAAAATATGGATAAAATATAGTATATATGACAGAAATATTAATGAATGTTTTAATGGAAGATTTTATCTCTCATTTGCACCACAGCTGAGATTCTGTTTAACTGTTTGCTCAAGATTTACTTTCACTTGGCTTCTGAGGCTTGTCAGTCTAAACTGAGCTCTCCACTGTCAGAAAATAGATAAATTGCGCCACAGATCAGACCGCGGAGCTAAGACGAAGGGAGACATGGCAGCAGACACACAGCTGTTCAATGCAACTACAAACACTCTGAAATGAAATGCCTCCTTGTAGATTTGGTAATCATTACAATATTCATATCACTTGTCCTTTCTTTCTGCACTGTAATGCAGGAAGAAAGAGGGGCGTTCCTGAAGAACAGGTGGCATTACGCATAGGAGTTAACTGAGGTGCTGATCGCAGCCATTTGTCGTTTCCAAGGCAAATAATACCTTAACTTCAGAAGTGTCTTTTGTTTACTTGTACAAATTAATAAATGTCTGATACACAATTCCCCTTTTCCTTAGCCGCAGCTGGAAACTGGCAGTTTTTTAACAGCACACAGGAAACCGAGAGCTGGAACTCAAAAGTGAAGCTGCAGGTGGGATTTAAGTATCACAGGGGAATCTGGCCAGGAAAATGGAACTAACACGTTCAATCTTGTGCTGAGTGCTAGGGGATGCCTGATGATAGCAAGTACTCAGGGCTGTGATTTTATATTTTATCTGATGGTACCTCTACAATGTTGCTGTTGCTGGGAAACCTCTTCTTTACTGACTTGGAGAGGAGAATGCCGCTGATATTGCTATGTAAAATTTTCTGCTCAAGTATAGACTGTGACTCTCATGTTACATGGGTCTCAGTCCTCTGGAAAGGCACAAAGCATGTTAAATTTGCAGAACAGGAAAAATCAATTGAAGCTTTGCACTATGCCATCATGAGGACTATTCACTTTGTTGATGGACATGCTTTGATGCCTAACTGATCCAAGGGAGAGCATTTCCTAGAGTAGTCTAGGAAGCCCATGTTGGTGAACCATGCTAGCGCTATTGAAAACCCTCTGTATCGACATTGTCAAAATATAACTAATAAATATAAATACAGCTTATATACGTTATGGGAGTACCAAAGCTCTCTCTGGTGGGAAAGACGTACCGAATCCCTGATACGTAATTCAAGACAGTGTGCCCTGCAAATTGAATCTGCAGGAAGTCACGTAGCTGCTGTGATGAGAGTGGAGCTTCTCTGTAATAATTTATGAATACAATATGTTGGCTTGGCTGTTGGCCTCAAATTAGGTGAGTTCAATAAGTAGGCTTTAGGGAAAAAACGAACAACGGGCAGAAAATGTTTGACAAGGGAGTGCCTCTTAGAAGAAAGTGAGATTCACAAAACTTTAATGTCCATCCTGGTGGCCCGGGAGATTCTACCAATGCTACAACTGGTTTGAAAATGAGTCTCATCTAAAATGGTGTAAACCCAAGTAGGCATAGGAAAAAAAGCATAGGAAAGATCAAGAGGTCTGTTTCAGAACAGAAAAGATTTATGTCTGAGCAGACTGGTATGCAAGCTGTTGCTGTAGTTTGCAGAGAAATTAGTCTGGATTCATCTCCCATTAATGGATGGGAAAGCTTGAGGCAGGACAGATATGCATATGGTCAGTTATTTTCAAATCAGTTTATTTGAAATACTTACGCTTACGTATTTAAGCTTAAATATTTAAATAGCATTCTGTTTTTAATGAACTGGTGTATTCACAGGCCGTGTAAAAGAAAAGTTGCAAATCCATTCAGGCTCTCTGAGTTAGCACAGTTACTACAGAGACAGTGTCCCAGAGCTCACCATAATTACAAAATTGTGAAATCCTGCCTCTCGCCTGGAGAGGCAAATTCAGGAAGCCTGACACGAAGGGAGAGCTGAAGACAGACCAAGGAAGGGATGAGGGTATGACTATTTCACGACAACTTCAGAGCTCACAGAGAGCTTTGCCACTGATTTATTACACAGGGTAGAGCAAAAGAGTACCAGCAACAAGTTTTCATGACAGCAACCTACCCTGTATAGGCAGTTTTACTCTCCCTCAAAATACAAGCATAGAAATGTTTTGAAGAGTTTACTCTTTTACATAGTTTGGGATCTTTTCGCACCTTAGGAATTCAAAGCCCTGAACCAAAGCAAATCTGTCTGTTCATCTACCCATGAGGGAAAAAAAAGGGAGAAAAACCAAAACTTCCATTAAAAATCAATAAAGCTCTAGAACACGCCTTAAGTTGCTTTCCTGTGTAGAATAATGGTATAGATTTAAGACCTGATATCTTGACACCTCTTAGAGGCAAAGGGAAAGGCTGTGTCTCCTCTTATAGGACAGTATTTTTCTGCAGATACAGAATTCCTATTTGCATGTTCCATGTGTAATTCCTAATATCAAAGATGTTCTAACAAATGCTTTTCAGTGTAACAGGCAGGCATTTCAGGCACTTAAGATTGACATCAGCAGAAAGGAATCTGTTTTTTGGGATGGTTTGTAAGGTAATTTCAGGGTTGGTTGTGGGCTGTTAACTGGTTTTGTGAAGCAGATATATTTCTATAAACACAGTCTGCTAGAGGGGAGAGATAAAGGGTGGAGTTGTTTTTTTCAATATACTATGACTTGAGGCTGATAATTGCATCAGAAGTGGAGTGAACAAGAAGATATTTCAAATCCTTTGTGGCGTCTGAGTTATGTACATGAGAGGAGGGAGAAAGCCTATTGAGCATGTAAAGAGCTCTCTAGAAAAAAAGTTTAAAAGAAAAGTGGAAAATATAAAAAGGGGGTGAATTGAGACTGCTTTCGGTAGTTAAAAATTTACGTGTAGCAAAACCTTCCAAAAGACAGACTTTTGATGTAATTCCTCTAACTGATATCTTGTACAGCCATTTGCAAGTTTACAAGGGTAGTGAGAGCCATGTTGAAGAACTTGGTTCTGTTCTTAAAATGAAACCAGCCCTCCACCTCACAGATCCTGACTCCAGAGGATTCACAGTGCAAAGAGCACTGGTAGTTGCTCATAGCACGTCCTCCTCCTCTGGTCTTTCTCTTGCAGCATAGCTGAGGCAAAAAAGGCACATTGCCAGCATGTGCTCAGATGCATTCCTCTCTAGATGCTGTAGTGGCCTCCCACTTATTTGCACCTAGCATAGATTGGAAAGTTTCTAATAGGTGAAAAATCATTTTTGATAATGTCACCTCTTCACATTTTCGAAGCTTCTGACAATCAGTATTTGAATTACCAATAGGAAACACCTCTGAACATCCTGCTGTGATACACAAGGTACTAGTTTTTTTTTCCAGTCAAGCCTAAACTAATGTCACACAATGGTGGAAAAGTCATTGGACTGTTGCAGGTGCTAATTCTCCGATGACTCACAAAACTGAAGTCATAATGATAGTGTAGTTCTCACTTAATATCCCACAGGCCTTTGTGTGGGTCCTGGAACTGATGTTCTAGGCAAATCCCATCTCCTCCTGTTTCTCCTACTGATGCAGGTTCAGCTGAATAATGAATTCCTATTCCTTTGTCCTAAATTGTCACGTAGTACTGGATGTACTGTGATTGTTTCACGCGGGGAGTGGCTGCCTCTTACTGAACATCAGAGTGATCGGTAGAGGACCATTACTTCCCTCACCACGGTTTTCTGAGGCTTAATTGCACAATGATAGTTATGAGGGAAATGACTGCATAGCTGAACAAGACAACCAATTGCCAGTTGTCATTCTTTTTGGCAAATGGATGTGTGTGGATGGGTGTGTCTATCTTCTTTGTGTAAACAGAGATTCGCCTACCACAGAAAATTAAAGAGATTTTGGTAGACTCTCCAAAGAGCACTTTACACTCTTACATTTATTCCTTTCGACCTTTATGTAGTGTAAGTGTTTAATGGTCTTAATTATCCTTATAACACAAGAACTTCATTAATTTATTTAAACCTACAACCTTTTCACTTCTTAGTCCACCAAGGTAACTTTAGGCCAGAAAATCATAATCACTAACAAAAATAGCTTTATCTTAGCCAGCAACTGAATCTGCGCAGCTAGACCTTTTCTGTATTACTCTGAAAAGAAGCCTGGCACTATTGCACTTTAGCTACTTACCAGTAGCAGACAAACAATTGTAGGTAACAGCCAGGTTTCAGAGAAGCTCTGAGGATTAACCGCTAAAATCTTGGATCTAATTCTGCATGCCCTCCAGAAAGAGGGAAGCCTATGAAGTCAAAGAGCAATCTTACCTAAAGAGGGCTTGATAATGAGCAATTAGTGCTGAGAAAAGAGATTTCATTCAAATTATTCCAAGGCATCTTTCAGAATTGTTTGCCTTGTTTTCTGTACTGTTGTTAAAAATTAACTTTTTCTTATGTCAAAACTTTATAATTTAATCTCTAGCAGGGCAAAAACTGGTACTAAAGTACCAACCTACTTAAGCACTGAAAATGATATTGATGCAAAAAAAAATTACAAAGCCTTTTAGCAAAAATACCTGTGGTAGCAAAATGTAAAGATGCTGATGAAAATGCATTTTGCTTTTCCTGTGGGTTATTTTGTTTGTTTTTTAAAAAGAGAATTAGAATACTTCACCTCCATTTTTTGGACTATCTCAAGAAAAACACAAAATGGTAAATGTACCTACCGTAGCTTTAATATTTATTGAAATAATATAGCACAAATAATCGATCCAATTCAGTCTTTTAAGGTGTACTTTTAACAATACATATTTATATATTTTGCACTACTAAAAAACCCTACTGAAATCTATTCATTACCTTATTTCCAATACACAAGAATTATAACATACTCTCAAAAGAAGCTTTCTTTTAGGTCTATCACTTGCTAATTTGTGCAGCAATTGTTCTTGTGTTAATTAATATTTTTTTAATGTCATGGCAATAGACCATGAAATATATCCGGTAAGATTACTCTGTAGGTCTTTTTAATATGTCATTTCATTTCAAAGCACAGCATTAGGTATTGACCATCCCACCACTGAAATCAAGCAGAAGCACTGCTCTTTATTTCGGTTGGCTTTCCATCAGGTTGCATGCAATGATGTCTCATAGCATCTTATGAAATGAACCCAGTAAGGAGTCTCAAGCCAAGCAGAATGAATTATCTTATAGCCACCATGGATGTTTGCAGCTAGCTTACAATTTGGACTATATTAAAAGTCTTCAGCACATCTCTAGGGTATGAAGTACTATTGCAAATGCTGATTTTGTTAATACCAGTAAGAAATATGCGCCTCAGCTGCCTGATTTGTTAAATAAAAACGTCTGATTTCTGTAGTCAGGCACGGAGGTCGGATATATTTTTACTGGAATTTTCCTTGTTAATAGCGGCCCACAGTTTTCCACATGATTCCATCTTGCTATTAAAGCCCAGAGGGTATCTGTATAGACTAAATCTTTAATATGTAACATTTAGATAGTGCTGTTGCACATCAGATATAAAGCACTTCTTTTCACTCTATATTTCTATGGAAAAATATTGAACAAAATTTACTTTTGTTAAATAAACAGAAAAATATTTCTCAAGAAAAGGAAAGAGTTTAGATATATATTTCATATTGTTTCTTGTTTATTTTTCTTCCAAGTGTGAGTTTAAATTCTTTCTATTCTTCTCTATTTACATGAGTAGTCTCAGTAGGATACGTTGGACTTAACGCACATGTCTGAGGCTGGGATATGGCTAGTTCTCTACCCTACAAGTAGGCACTGGGTGTCCTGATTTGGAGACACACTTCTGACTTGTGCTTTCTCCCCTTTCTGGTGGAGATCACAAGGGCCTTTGTTCAGCAGACCATGCAAAATATTTTTAAAATATGACCTGCTAATCAAGTCCCCATGAAGTCGTGATGGCTTGGGCACACATCCTGAGCAGAGCAGCCACTCAGGTTCTTTGCTGGCTAGGAATGGAGCGATGTGGGGAGTCTCACGGCTAGTCTATGCTAAAAGCACATCTCAGCACCCAAATTACATTTCTTCATCATCCTGCTCTGCCCAGTCCTCACCACCTTAGGCAACAGGATGGCAGCACTGGCTCCTCTGCATGCCAGCCAGATGCTCCTCTAGCCACTGCAAGGGGAGTCCCAAAGAACTTCTTTTCTTCTCATGAGCTTGTAGTCTGCACTGTGTTCAAGATGACTGGCTTCAGTGCACTCATCATGAGAACTGAAGTGGGGCAACAGAATACAGAAATTAGCCAAATCTTTTCTTCAGCACAGAACATTACGTTTATGTAGTATATGCTTGTTTGTGGGGAAGGCATTCTCCAGAGTGTATGCTTCAAAAGGTAGGAAGTTAAATTGGAGTTCCTGGCCATAGGAAACATTGACAGCTAAAAAAAGTCCCCACTCAATATTCAAACATTTAGTATTTTGAAATAAAAGAAAGCACCCAATACAATGCCTGTCAGAATAAGCATCTTTGCTGTGACAGCGTGGGGTTCTGGATTAGGCCCTAAGTGGCCCAAACTCTAACAGAACTCCTTACCTTTAAAATAATCTTTATGATTAGATCAGAAATGTTGCCAAGTCTATGTAGCTTACAAAGAACTGCAGAGTTCTTCTAAGATTTTGTCTCTTCATGCTATGTGGTGTTGGCTGACCAAGATCTAATATGAAGTACCTGACTGTTTGAGTACCCTTTATTCAGTGTTCATGATGTAACTTTTTAAAATAAGTCTGTGATTTGATCCTAGCCATTGTTCAAGTCAATATCCTTGGCTTCTGCGTTATAGACACAAGAAAACAAAAATTTTTGAACTTATGTTACTGGCTTTTTGTATGCGCTAAATGGCCATTTGTGAAACTTGGCAGCATAAAACTGTACTACTGATAGTAAATGTTTTTTTTTGCACTAGCCTTTGAGAGCTGTAACACATTTCAGTATTTTTACAATGTATTCTCTAGAAAGTGTGAATCTATTTGTCAGTTCTGAAAAAAATATGTAACAATGAAACCTCAAAAGATGTTATGAAGTGTACAGTTTGTGATAATTTTATATTGAAAAAGACAAGAAAAAGAAAACACATTTGAAATAATTTTATTCTAATTGTTTCATATGTATTTTGAACAAGAAATAAAGTGATTAAAATTATTCAATTTTTTGTCTTTCTTACAAAAGCAAACTGTTCAAAATAAATAGATGTCAATGGATTATAATTACTTTTTGCATCGTATTTTACGAGAAAACAGTACTGGACAATACTGGGAAAAATTGTTATCGATCAGCTTTAAGTAGACGTAGAGATCATCTTTTCCCATTTATTCTCTCTGTTTTCCATGCCAGAATTCCTTGTGCATCTACAGCATATTCCCATTGACTTGGTGCCTTACGATCAACTTTAAAATGGAAAAGTCAGTTCACTTTCATTTCCATGGGAGGGAAGAGCAGCCACCTCAAACTTTTGGCCCTGGGCTGAGCAGCCCTGCCTAAGTCCAAGTATCATTGCAAAATGTTTTCTTTGCATTAATCTATTACTTTAAAATTCTTCATCACGAAGAGATGTGAGACATTTTTGCCACCAGTTTTGCAGGGTTGAAGACAGAATATCTTTGAATGAAAACAATTCAATCAAGCACCTCCATTATTAACTAGTACTTTGTATAATGATTTTCACATTATCTTCCTTTTCCTGCTATGATAATGTTTACTGTAATCATCAAAGTCATTAGATGATATTTTAAACAATGAGTTAATTATTCAGTTTAAGAGTATTAAAGTATTTAAGATTATTGAAGTATTTCTCTTAAGAGACATAAGCCTAATTTCCGACTTCTTTGTGCCTGGTTGCCTAGTCATTTAGATCAAACAGAGAGGAAGTTGTGCAAATGCAAAAAAGCCAGGTTTGGACAGGGCTTAACTTATGTTTAAGTTGGATTGGTGTTAGTGACAACACATTGTGAAGCAATGATGATCCAACGCAGACAGGCTTAAGCATGTCAGATACTTGGTTGGCACTTAGCAGGACAGTACTGTTTAAAGAGGAAACCTAAGCTGCAAGCGTTCGGTTCCAGCTGGATCTGATCTTTTCTCATTCTACCAGTTGCTTAATTTCTTCTGATAAAAACTGGGGGAAAACTACCACTGGGGCATATTTGCAGCACTGGAGAATATTGTCTGGAAAAAAATAGTATCCAAATTAAAAATACAAGCAATTGCCCCTTGGCAGGCTTTTGTTATTCTCCTCAAGTGAAAATAGAAATATAGCATTGAGGTTCCAATCCTGTTTCTGATCTCTGCTGGCTGAACATGAATCTATCCTAAGACAAATTTCTGCTAAGATATTAAATGTAATTCTGTTCTCCACTTTGATTCAGTGACTTGGTTTACATCTGTGATTGAAAGATTCGGTTTTCTTTGAAAAGCAAGGGTAATGTCATTCCAGTTTACCATTGCCTTTAATCTAAATTTTTCCTCTTTAATATACAAAATATTTTCATTAGAGGGATGGGTTCTCACGGTTATGAGCAGTATATTTTATTTTGGAAAATTAGCTGGAATTCACATAGAAGCAATACAAGTTTCTCCAAGGTTTCATTGCGGTATTTGCAATATAATTTCCTCTTAAAGTCTTAATTCTTCTACTTCAATCAATCATTCCTGAATGCTTCTTCATTCCTTTCAATAATCAAATTCACTAGCCCACAGAGGAGCTGGAGAATGTGCAGCTTAAAATGGTGCAAGAACCAGATTCAAAATCAAGAGCAGGAAAAAAGAAGAAAGGAGGGCAAACAAAGCTCTGAGGGATTTAACCTGTTTGTTCTGCTTCGATCGAGAAGCAAGAAGTAGGCATTCCACAGGGCAGTGTGGTGGCTTCTCCTGAGCTCCCAATACAGGCTGCACGGAGAGGTGTGTCAGGCTGGCAGTACAGGTGTCTCCCCCTTCTGCAGTGCCACATCCCCAGCCTTGCCTCAGCGCAGGGTTCAGGTCTTGCTGATAGGGAGGAGGCTTTGCCCCTCGCCAGCTCCTGCACCTGCTCCTGCAAGTGAAAGGGCTCATGGTGCACCATGATACATTGTTTCCAGACTTCCATGTGTTTTTCAGACAACCATTTTCCCTGTTTAGGGAAAGTTTTGGTGGCTGTTGCCTCCCCTTCCAGGTTGCCTCAGAAGTACAGTAAAACAGTTACATCCTACTGACTTCAGAAGAGGAGAATGACTCCTGTAAAAAGCCACAATGTTCTAGCCCTTTAGTCCAGTGAAAAACAAACATGACATAATTTCACAAATTATTAAGTATTCCTACACATGGAGAAGAACACTCTGTCTCAGCCAATGAATACTGCTCCCATGACATTGAAAGAGATGCAGAGGAAATCAAGGACCAGAACTTAATCCAGTTCTGTCTTCTAGGCCACAAAACTACCATTCTTCTGGATGGATTTGTACTTTGCATGAAACATAAGAGAGGCTCTCAAAGGGAAAGGTGTTATGCATACAGAGGCAGAAAATGGATTTTTAAAAATTTATATGTATGATGCCCCCTTATCTGGCTAAAACACATTGGTTCTGATAAAGAAGCAGAAATACTAGTTTTTCATGATATCGCCTACTATGTCACTCTGAAAGTTGAACAAAAGCCCTCCTGCTGCTACTGTTGTGGATAACAGAGTCTGTTGTTTAACTCAAATGACAGATGCATGTATTTTTAGAACAAAAGCTCCTGCGTGAACTCTGTTCTCTGTGCTGCATGTATGCAGCAATGTTGATCACAATGCTCGTTATAGTCATATAAAACAGGTTATTTTAAAAGCTTTAAGTCTATAGCAATATAAAGACAAAAATCTTTATCACTAGTCACGTTCTGAAGGTGGTATTTTGGGAGCAGTGCAAGTGCTCTGATTTGCACATGCACTGATTTTTCTTAACGTGCCCACCATGCTTAAATTGCTCAATCACTATCCCCTTTGGAATTTTAAAATGCAACCATCACAGCCTTAGCTATTCTGCTGAAGTGGTGAGCATACTCACTCCCACTCAGGTGGTTTTTTACCTTCTACAGCACGTATCTTTCATGTCCGCAGGCTTCACAGCACACCTCTTGAAAAAACAGCGGTTCTCTTTGTGTCAGTGTCACACATCCCTCAGAGTAGTCCATTTCCAGTTAAGATGACCATCCACAGTTCCCATTTTAATTTCTTTCACAGCTTTCCAAAATAAATTCTGTTTGCTCTAATGCTACTTCTCAAGGAAAGTGGTGAAGAAAATTGCTTTGCTCCAAAGAGCGAGTAGATTGCCAGAGTTTGTTGCCTATGCCAACTTTAACAGAATTTCAAACACAGAGCCTTTGAGGATCAAGATTTTCTTTGGAGTGACTGAAGAAGACTTTCTGTAAGGTTAGCTGTTGTGACGCACTCACTGAGATTCAAGAATCGAATCAAGTTCCGAGAATTTGCATATTAATATCATACGTGATGTTATAGAAAAACAAATTATTTGTAAAATCTTTGCAATAATGGGACTTGATAGGCATGTTTTATGGAAAACTGACTGTGTTTTACTCTCTTAATACTATTTTTTATGTTGAAAAAACCTTAAAAATATTAAAATGTAATTGGTTTGTACTTAAATATAGATGAAACTAGCAAAACAGAAGTATGGCTTTCTCAGATTTTATTTAACTTAGAATTTACACTTGGGAATTCTTGACATATAAATTCTTTATTTCTGAGCTTGTGTCCATTAAGTCCACAAAGAAATCTGCCTAATAATCTTCTCTGCCCTTTAGTTTTGTTCTTTAGGACATGTTTGTTAAAGCCAGCTTGTTAAAACCAAGTCATAACTATCAGTTTCGGACATCCCTGAATTAAAAATCATGAAACGTTTTTTGTTAAGGAAACATCCTGGTAAAAGCCCTCTGATACCAAGTCAGTCTGAAACAAGCTAGCTAACCATCTTAGACAGATAGTCATCCACCACCTTCTACATCCTTAACAAATTACAGCCAAACAGAAAAGTACCCGTTCACTTAAGGGGAAGAGTCCTTAAGGCCAGAGTCCTAACCAGCACAGCAGCCAACCTCCCAAACCTGGAAGCTATTTAGAGAGACAATATCAAACAACACCTTGCTGATTTTCCTTCGTGGATTGTGCTTCTGTCTTAAATGTGCTGAGATTTATGCAAATAATGTCAGGCCTTCTGAGCGGTGAGGTGGGCATGGGAAGCACCTGGCTGGAGACCATCACCTCCACACAGCTCACTAGCAGTAGGGAATTGGCAACCTAGATAGTTTTACCCATGTGTACACTCAGGAGAGATGTTTCACAGGAGGAAGTAGTAGCAAAATTTTGGTTTGGAGTTGTGGCTGCTGGATGAAAGTGGGGGGAGGTGTTCTAGGAAATATTTGCCTGTTCTTTAGTCCTAAATCTTTATTCCCAAACTGTTTATCAGTTCTTTATCCCTAAAAACTGATAAAATAAATCCACTAAGGTTAAGATTGGGAAGTAAACCTATCACATAAGCATACAACAGTGGCAAGCATCAGAGAAGTGGCCACACTTTGCAATAACACAGTGGATCATTCTCATTGTCTCATAAACATTTTTGTTGGCAACAGAAACTGGTTGACATGCTCTAATTGTGGCACAAATGCGCTTTAACAAGATCAGCATAACCATAAATTCAACCACTATTCAACATGTTTCAGAGAAGCAGCCTTTGGGGTGAGGTAGAAGGAAGAAATCCTGGGTAGATAAGAAAAAGAAAAGAAAATGCATTGTCAAACTACAAAGTATTTGGTTGCTCTCAGCTGACTCTCTTTAGTTTTCTTGGCCTGAATTTAAAGTGACTTCACATAAATATCTCTAGCAGAAATAAAAATGTAGGTCAGGCAGATAGAACCATTTCTCTGAGTAGCATTTCTCAATAGCAGTTGAGCCTCTCATTCTTTCAAATGAGAAGAAAAGCTGTCTGACGCTATGCATCCATGATGCCAGCTAGCTGATTGTAATAACCTGCCTACAGTGTGGAAATACAAGCTAATTTTGGTATCCATTTTATTGCATAAAGGACTCACAAGCTCTTATAAACTCTGATTGTCTTCCAAGTGCAGTGAATTACATTTAATTTTGAATGACACTGTTGTCTGGTAATATTTATCTGTGTGCTTGCCTGCTAGTAATAATTGGATTTAAATATTTACATTGAGTTCTAATTGAATTTGGATATTTAAGTTATATTACACAGACAAATATAGGCTGCATACTCAAGTATATATTATATCAAGTATAGCTTTCACAAATCTGATTGAAAACCTGTAAGTAACGTTTTAAAGGTGCATGCTGTATAAATGACTCTGTAAGCATATTCTGAAATTAAATTATTTTAAAGTGTTTATTTTTTCCTCCTACCTCAGAAATAGTACACGTGGCTAGGAAGCTCACATCTAGATTCTTTCCTGTTTACCAGTGAACGTGGACTTCTATTTGTTTCAGTTAAAGACCCTACCACAGCAAGCTGCGGGATTGTTCCAAAAGGAACTACTGTATTGTCCCCTTTCAGGCAAGTCACTTATTCACCCAAAAGGCTTCTGCACTGTTCGGTTGACTCCTTTCCTTCATCCTTCATGGCTGATATTTAGGTGACTGGATCGAACCTCGCTTCTCTCCCTGGGGGCAGAATTTACAAAATCCAAGATCAGCCTGGGGAAGTAAGTGTGAGCTATGACATTTCACTGCCTTCATGGCTTCTCTTTTTGCTTAAGGAAGAAAAACACGTGATAAGTCTCCTCAGAGCAAGTTATTGTCTCCTCAATCGAGGTCATTTCCATTTGAAATGATACTTTAAAAAAAGCCAAAGCTTAGCTCTTTTTCTATCTATCTTCTCTACCTCCCTACCTTCATGAAGAAGAAGAATATGACATGAAATCCCCACTTTCCTCCGAATGACTGCAGCCCTGAGGTACCAAAGTTGTAGAAGATAGTGTGGGATGCTGGTCTATCTTTTTCCACTGTGCAAGCAAGGCCATGTCCTGTCCTCAAAGCAACTGGCTCACTCAAATCATTTACTCCGCAAAAAGCGGAGTCCCACCAGAACAGCCTGGAAATATGTTAATTCCCACCAACGTGATTTTCATCTGCAAGAGTGACTTATCTGCCTTGATACTTATCAATATCTGCTCCTGTTAAACACTTCCAACCTAACTAGAATGATGAGGATTTGGCAGACAAGGGGAAGAGAAAGGGAAGAAAATGGAACACACACATTTCTAGTGAAAATCACACAGTTTTGATCCTGTAAGTGTACCACAGATGATCTTCCTTTGTTTTGTTCATACAACTTCATGTATTCAACACTACAGACTGGCAGGTATTTCTAAAGAACTGGTTTGTCCAAAGAAGTTGAATTAAAAAAATGGAGCTATCTTTAAAACTGATTGCACAAGGTGAGATGCTGAAGCGTAAGAATATATTGTTTCATATTTTCAAAAGGTTTCAGAGTTACAACCGATTGTCTGGTGAGTGATGACTCTTACCAAATGCTGGCTTCAGTCTTAGGCGGAGGCGAAATTCACTAAAAATATTTTTCTGTGTTGAATTCCAGCTGCCTGCTGCTGTCAGTATTGGATTAGCCACAAGAATATGTTATTCTTCTTTTGGTCCACTGGCACAGGGGTTGATGATGTCAGTATTAATCAAAACGCCCTACGGCAGGAATAGAGGAACACAGACACATTTCTTTCAGCTGTTTACCTCGGAAACAGAAAAACTCAATGAGTTTTATCATCCATCTTCAGTAGCAATGCTTGGTGACAACAGTCAGACAAATTACTGTGAGTGTTTAGTGTCACATTGTATTATTCAGATTTAATAAACCAATGAAGCTGTTTCCCCTTCTTATTTTGAAACATACATTCAAATTGCAAATTCAAATATAACTGTGCCTTCCAGAGAAACAAATGAGATAGATAGATATAACAAAAAGATATAACATCTCTCTGCATACAAAGGTGTATTTTCCCATGGAAGAGGAGTGTTCTTGTTCCCTGAATCCAAAGGAACATTTCTGAATATGCAGGTGGATACATTACAGTTCACAGTCCTGATTGACTGTTTCCAAAACAATCTCATTGCTCTCTGCAATGAGTAAGATCAAGGTAATATTGTTCAGTTCTTGTTTCTGAGGAGCACTGGTTCACAGGCCTACAGCACTGGCTGCTGTATACAATCTATAAAGGGTTTTCAAACTGTGATAGATTTAATTATTGTCTATCAAGATTACTACAGCCTTTGTTTTAACTTTGGTATAGGGCTTTTGTCTGTACAAAGTACAAATGAAAACACAGACCTGGTGCTTTTGAACTGGCAGTTGCCAGTTATCTTAGGTTTCTTAGGAATCCCACAGTATTTGTTCTGAGGGTTCTTGGTTTTGCTTCCCGAAACCCCAGCCTTTGGCCCCACAAGAAAGTGCTAAGTTTTAAGCTTTTATTAAAACAAATGTTACCATTATTATTGTGCTGTAAATTTGAAAGTGCCACTGAAATGTACCTGGAAGACTGCAATTCAGATACATGTAGATGTTAACATTCACCATCCACAAGTACATATCACATACCTTTTGTAAATAGTCCTGTAAATTTGTCACTGTTTGGATTAGGAATACTGCATTTACACTCCTGAGAAGTCTGTAGTTTCCTTCACTTTTCATAAGTCAGCTGAAGACAAGGATTTGTTGGGTAGGTTACTAGAGAGCTCATGGGCAAGAATTTGCAGGATAGCTCCTTCTTTACGAAAGGCAAAATTAAGCTTTTTGAGCTGTACAGTGTGAGCAGAGCCAAGGTTATCTTTTTCATTCCCTGTCCTACCCATCTGCATGGACAAGTAGTTCCTGTACTGCTCATTCCTGAGAGTCTGAAACTATCACAGTGGTAGCCTCCAAAACCTCTCAGCCCTCTCTGCCTCCCTCAGTTGCATTACCTCAATATTCCTCAACCTGCTAGGCACTCATCTCACAAATATTCAAAAGTGGCATCTTCCCATTCTGTCACAGAAAAGGGAATTTTTTCCCTTTCCCTTGCTCCATCTTCCCTTGTATCCAAACCTCAAAACACTACAAGGACAAGGCTGGCTGACCCGTACATTTCCTCATGCACTACAGTCACCTGAACAGGCACATGTAGATGAAGGTAACTCGTGTCATGCTGTAATTAGGATGAAGAAATAATTGCTTCATTTTCTGACAATATTTGTGTAAAATCAAACCATCACCGCAGCTAGTGACTGGGTTTTCCTCTACTTGTCCCCACACACTGGTAAGGATTACATGTTGATTTCTAAATGTGCAATACTTATATCCCATGTTCTTTATGACCTCTTATTGTTCCAAAGTTTATTTACCTTGTCAAATCTGAACAAATGCCACAGCTAAACAAACTCTTTCAAAGTCCTTTTTTATGTCTCATGTAACATAATGACAAACTGCTTGTTACTAATAAATAACCATGTTTTCTTCCTTTCAGACATACATGCTTAGAACAATTTTCTTGTTTCCATTAAAATCATTCTGAAGCTTCCTATACATTAAATCTCAGAAGACTGGACATGAAAATGTAGACCTGAAGCTTAGAGACATTGCCTTTCTTCTGCCTTTCTTCTAGTCTCTTCCCCAGTGACTCCAGGCATAGAGTGTTACAGGACTGGGTAGGGAATATTCTGTTCTTAGCTGGCTCATTCTTACACTTGGCTCCCCACTACTGGCTGCCACCATCAATGATGCTCATGATCTGATTTTCTCAAAGCGTCTTGATACCTTCACAACTTTCAGTGAATAATAGATTGTTTATGCTTAAGTTATTCCTCTATTCTTATGACTAAGCTACTCCCTGATTCTAAGGGGCTAACTAAACCTCCTCTACTTATGCTGACACTGATGTCGACTAGGCTTGACTTATGCTAACTCCTACACTCACGTGCATACTTCAGTCATTCAACACATTTTGAATACTTTTTCTTATTGCTTTTCTTCTTACACTTTTTTCCTTTTCAGTAAATTTTTCACTCTGAAAGTATCCTGCAAAAAAATTGAGTTCAAGTTTAGCTTAAAAATAAGCTCGTATGGACAACATAAAGTATGGAACTAGTTGTCAGCTAGTATACCTGATGACGCCTCCGCGAAAACAAAAAACAAAACCAATTTCACCTGCTAAGTTGCACCAAACAAAATACATGCAGAAGTAATGTAGATTACAAACTATAAGATCATCATTTTAGGCAGCTCAGCCAGGAAAAAAAAACCACAAAAAAACCCAAAACAAAACTAAACAACAGCAACAAAAAACCAAAACCAAACAATAAAAAAAAATCAAAAAACCCCTCCAACTCAAAAAACCCCTACAAATCCAAATAACCTTAAACCAACACAATTTAATACCAGCCATCAGTAACATGTAATTTGGTAATGCGGCACCAGAAAGACGAATAATTATTTGAGATTTGCCTGTGTGTTATTTGAAAAAGTTCAAAAGTAATTCCATAGGCTCCAAAACCATAAAGAAAGTAAAAATCTGTTTTGGCCTGCTTCCCTCTTATAGTGCAGTCTGTGCAGACATTTATATATGTACAAAACACCCAGCCATCTCTTGACCATAGCGGAAAAGCCTTTGTGTCATCTCCCCAGAGGATGTCCCGGAGAGGGCCTGGCACACAGCAGTGGGGCAATCAGCTTCAGTATGAACAGGCCTCAGTGACGGCACCCGAATCAGTTACTTCAGGAGAGCTGCACTCATATTTCAGTCACATCATGCTCTTCCAGGAGAGATCCTGGACAAAAGGACTGTGTGCTGTTGAACAGGTCCTAATATTCAGAGCAAATAATAATCTTAATTTTGTATATGTCAATAGTGAAAAGCTGAATAATTCAGTTCACAGTGGCTACCTGGGCTGGGAATAAGAGTATAACTGTATTCCAGATGCAGGATTAATTCTTGAATGAACAATGAGAACATTTGCAGTAGTGAGAATTTGGAAGCGTACAGTACTCCCACTGCCAATTTATAAAACATAGACTGTGGCAGAGAGCCAAAAAAAGAATCAAAATAAAAACAGCAGGAGGAGAGAAGTTCTTGAGAAGTAAAAAAGAATGAAATCCTTTCTAAAGAGAATTTTTCCCCTGAAGAGGATTAAATTTCCCTGTGGTTGCTACTTACACATAAACTGTAAATTCCACCTGCAAGTCTTCAGTTCTGTGTCTGTGTTTCTCTACAAAAGATACTGCCATTTGTGCCAGCAAGTACTTGCTAATGATACAGAGAGATCTCCAGTAGATGACTAGTCCAAGAACCCTATATATAAGACTACTGAAGTTCAATTTGATCTAGACTGATCTGGTCAATAATATGAAAATGAGCCATCTGACAAACAGCTAAACTGATTTGATGCCTTTTGAGAGATTTAGGAAAAGTAAACATATCAGATCCCATATATACCCAGAGTTTCTTCATGTAATCAATAATAGATTCATGCAATATGCCTCTTTAGCCATTTTGTACAATTAGCCTTTGGATATCATCTGCCTATGGTAGTAATCTTGATAATCACAGTTGACATTTCACTGTGTGCCTAAAATCAGATGGTCTTTTCTTGAAGCTAAAAAAAATAATGTCTACATTCCTGGATGTAGAAGTGTCTGATAGGTCTTTTCTATCACTTAGTTTATGGCCAGGGTTTTGTTAAGATTAGCATCTTGTAAAAGGTGACACGCATCTTTTGCAGTCATGGACTAATAACAAGGCTTCCATATCAATAGTGCTGTTTTAACAATGAGATTTTGTTAGTATCTACAATGCACAGAGGTCTCCTGTCCAGTTGTGACCTTACTTTTACAGAGACTAATCTAGTGACCATGGATAATTTAATTCTGAACTTGCTGTCACATCGGAGCTGACACCTAATTAGTACTCTGTATCAAATCTGTCATTCAAGTTCTGTTAGCTAAGCATGTGCTATCCCTGAGTATACAGGGACACAAAGTCTTTTTGAAAACTCAAATAATTACCCTCAGTGGAAATTTTATCGAAGGCAATACTTGGAAAGAAGACTGGACCCCAGGCAAGAATTTATTTTTGACAATTCGACTTTTATTTTGTTTTGCTTTGTTTCTGCCAGGCAAAAATAATGTGGTTTATCTTGATCTCAGGCTGTCCAGTGTGAGTACAGAGGTTGACTTGACTCCTGGCTGCCACTGAGCTTTGGGACCTAAGTGTAGTTCCTTGCCTTGACATCTCTCCACACTGGGTCTTACATTACACCTATATTTTCATGATTAACTGCTTCAAATGAATTGTTTCTTAACTCATCTGAGGAATATGGGGTCCTACACAAACAAAATGGTGTGAGTTGTTACTGGATTTGTCTCCATTGTCACCACAAAGTACGGACTCAGATACAGTAACTCCCAACTCTGCTGCTCCTAGAGGAGTTGGACTAATGCACAGGCTAGGAGATCTGTGATTACCCACTGTCCTCAGCCCTTTTATTTTAAAAAACCCCTCAAGGTAACGTGAGGCACACGTGTAAAAATTATAGCAATAAATTTAATCCTGTTTTCAAAAGGGAGGGAGAGATGTAATTTTATATTCTAACTTATTTAGATGCATTTATATGCTCTTTCTCCTCAGATAAATGGTGTCAAATAACCATCTGTGTAATGTACTTCAGTCCCATTCTGCAGCTATTTGCAGTGACTAATATCTTGTTGCCCATCACCAAAGCTATTACAATGCCAGATATGCTAATTACTTCCTTGAATGTGTAGTACAAAATGTGCTTGGCTTGAAACCATTCCTTAGATCAGTAAAGCATTTATTTTTTTTCCTGGCAGTTTAATTGCACGACTGTCAGCTGGATCACAGCAAACATCTTTTCCTTCGTCATCTTTCATGCCCTAGTCTGTCTGCTTGCTGTGTGCTTGCAATTGCAAGTAGGAAAAAAAAAGAATAAGAAAGAACACTTACAACTTACAAAGCTACATATGTGGTCTTCTAAGAACAAGTATAAATGTATGTGAGTAACATAGTCTTCATTAAAAGGAAAGAAATGGGAAGCCATTGAAAATAAGCCCAACTCCCATGAGCATTGCTGTTAGGCCTGTCCTATGGAGGTGTTCAAAGGCCATTGACATAAAAGGAATATTTAGACTGACAGAGGTTTGATATGCCTACATAAAGATAAGATACATCGAATCCACCTGTGTGAAGGCCTTCCACACCATTTAAGAACCACTTTGCAAGTAGGTAGGTATGGAGGTCAACTGAATGGCTGGCTGTTCAAGCATCATCAAGAAACATCACAGAGGCTAGACCAGGAAGGTGGATTAAGGAAGGACAAGGGCATGTGTCAAATAGTGGCAGGATGGAACAATCCAAAAAGTTCCTATTTTTAATAAGTACTATAAAATATAGACTCACTAGTTCAAAAAATTTAGTTTTTGCAATTTTAAATGCTCAGGATATAGTTTTACCTCCAAACAATGCACTTCTGCTATTTTAAAATTAGTTTTGGTTTAAGAGAAATCCTGCTTTATATTTGAAAAACAATCTTTATTCTCTTCCCTACCTTCCTCACTCCTCCAGATAAAAAACATGAACTCCTCAGAGATCAACCTCAGCTTAAGGTAAGAATCATTGCCTACTTCTACATGTCTGTGTTAGAAAACTACCAAGATCAAGGCCAAGTTCTTAATCCACTTTATCTGCCTCCAGAAGTGCTCTTGGTCTGCACGAAGACACTCTCCATGTGCAAAATACCCAAACCATTTTTCACTCTTTATCTGGTCCAACAGCCTCCATATAAAACTCTGTATGTGTGCTGTTGCCTTGTGACCAAGTCCAGGTGGACAAGACTGTCTGGTGTGCCTTCTTGCTAGAAAGGACTGATGGTGAGAGCTGAAAGATAGCTAGGATCTGCAATCTTCTGAAATTCAATCTGAGCATCAGTTGCCCATAAGGTCAATATGGACATGAGATGCCAGCTATCCAGAGTATCCTAGGTGTTCAAATTGCTTTGGAGACCAGCTATCCCAGGTGTAATGTGAACACAGAGTTGACACCATCTCTGTCTTGTTCATGCATACAGAGCCCAAGAAAGCCCTTAATATTTATCCGTAAGAAATATATTGTTTTAAATTACATAATTTTCTTCATTTACCTCTGCTTCTATGTTGAGATAGGAAGGATCTTTGGACCTTGTTTCCTAAGAATATTAGCATCTCTGCAGTGAGACTAAATGCTCTCAATCGTTGCTTATATCCTCTGTAAGGTACAATGTGGCCTTGTGTGGAATTTAAATATTCCATGTAAAACTCCAAGTAAGCTTTGATTGAATCGTAGAATAGCCCCAGCTCAAAGGGACCTCAAAAGATCAGATGGTCTAGACTTCCATGAACAACGGAGCCTAGATAAGATTATCTAGCACCTTGTCCAATTGCATCTTGAAAATTCCCAGCAATGGGGATCCAGCACTTCCCTGAGGATGTAGTTCCATTGAATGATTGTTCTTTCTGTAAAAAAACTTCTTTCTTATGTCAAGATGAAACCTCTACCAGTGCAACTTTTACCCATTGCCCTTTGACTTCTCCATGTGGCTTCTTGTGAAGAGAGAGCCTCCATCCTCTTTGGAGCTACCTTTTAAGTATTGGAATACTGAGATTGGTGTTCAGTTGTTATTAACACTGTTCTTTTTGAGGATTTGTTATATGTAACTATTTGACATTTAAAACAATGTCACCAAATATTTCCTGAGCATCCAGATATAAGTTAAGAAAGATTACAATATAGTTTACTGTAACTCAGCAGCAAGACAAAAACCACTCAAACCTTGAAACTATGCACTGTCAGGAGTGTTATTGTTTTGTGTGCATGCAAAACTTAAAAAAGTTGCATTGCTGAAACGCTTTGTGCACTGGTACAACTGATACCTGCATTTTCTTAAATTTTCTTCTCAGAACAGGTCAAGATCATCCTCTAGCTTTTATTTAGTCTTGTTGCTGTCATGATAAAATTCTAGTCTTCTCATGATACCGAAATAGAGACCTCAGTCTTGGATATTTAACATAGGAAAAACACAGACTGAAGTTTGGTCTTAATTGTAACTAAATGAAGGGTCTTGGGAAGGGGTTATAAAAATCATATATCATTATAGACATAGCCCCTTCATGACTGCAAAAGCATCTGGGAACAACAGTAATGTATGAAAGCAGCAAGCAATGGAGTGGAGGAAAGACTATGACTTGCCACTTAGCATGTAAACCCATCAGTTGGCAGAAATAACCATGAAGAGTGCACAGGGTTGTCTGCTGACTACAGGAGATGCGCAACAGTGTAATTTTTCTGCAACAGCCTCTGAAAAACAATCCTTTCAGTTCGGCCAGACCGACCGTAACCAAATCAGCTATTTAAAAATCCTGGCGGCACCTTAAGTATCTTGTTGAGTTTTAAAGGAAATGGAGGGATTGCTAGAAGAGATAATATATTTTATTAGGTCAACACATGTAGATGATGTTTTTTTCATCTATGTTTGTGACTTTTTATTTGTCTACGATTTTGAGCTTTCAAGTCTTATATTCCATAGGTTTTCTGCATTCAGGAGTGTTTGGGTTTTTACATGAAACAGATATCCTTACATATTGTACTTATGTATTGTACAGAAAATTAGAAAAACTCTATCCTTCATATAGTTCACTGAAAGAGAAAATAGAAAGACAATTAGCATGGCTGAAATCTCACACAAAATAGAACCCCCAGTATTTCCTAACTAACCTGATCTCCTTCTATGGCAAGATGATCCACTTAGTGGAGATAAAGGCTATGGAAGTTGTTTACCTGGACTTTAGTAAAGTCTTTGACATCCTTTCCAACAGCATTCTCCTAGAGAAATTGGTTGCTCAGGGCTTGGATGGGTGTACCCTTCGCTGGATAACAAAATGGCTGGATGGCAGAAAAGGACCTGGGGTGCTGGCCAACGTTCAGCTGAATACGAGCCAGCAGTGTGCCCAGGTGGCCAAGAAGGCCAACAGCATCCTGGCTTGTATCAGAAATAGTGCAGCGAGCAGGACTAGGCACGTGATTGTCCCCTGTACTCAACACTGGTGAGGCTGCCCCTTGAATACTGTGTTCAGTTTTGGGCCCCTCACTAGGAGAAAGACATTGAGGTGCCAGAACATGTCCAAAGAAGAGCAATGAAGTTGGTGAAGGATCTGAAAAATAAGACCAATGACAAATGCCTGAGGGAACTGGGGTTGTTTAGTCTGGAGAAAATGATGCTGAGGGGAGAACTTATTGCTCTCAACAACTGCCTAAAAGGAGGCTGTAGCTAGGTGGGTATCGGTCTTTTTTTCCCAGGTGACAAGTGATAGGATGAGAGGAAAGGGGAGGTTTAGATTTGGTATTAGGATAAATTTATTCACTGAAAATGTTGTCAAACATTGGAACAGACTGCCCAGGGAAGCGGTTGATGCACCATCCCTGGGAGGTATTTAACAGACTTGTAGATGTGGTCCTTGGTGACATGGTTCAGTGGTGAGCTTGGCAGTTGGTTGGATGCAATGATCTTAAAGGTCTTTTCCAACCTAAATTATTCTATGACTCTGTGATTCTACTAAAAACACATCTGTACCTATAAACTAGCGTGCAACATGCAAGGACCTAGACAGATTTTTCACAGCAATCTGGAATAAAATACAACAATCTGAAGGTTTCTTTTTTTATATATATGTAATTCCAATGGTATTCTGGAGTTCAAGGGTTACTTTTTAGTACACCTTTTTAATGTATGGTGTCTAACATTCTTTACACTGAAATACAAAAGCAGTGGCTTTCAATTCAAGATTTTTTCATCTGAGGTCTCCCTTGCCAGTCCAAGGATCTCTGTGTCCTTTATTTATCTGAATGGGAAGGACAAAGTGCCTGCAGTCTTGCTGTACAAAAACCTACACTTCCCCAGCTCTTCTCCTTACTCTACATGCACGAGGTCATCATGAGGCTGACAGTCCCTGTATTCTGAATCATTGCAAGTTCCGTCCATAATTTTACTGAAGAGCTCGCAGAGATCTTCTGAAGTGTTTCTTTCTTTGAAGTCTGTATGTCTTTCTTACATGTTTCTTGGGTTGTCCTCAGCTAGCCAACATCTTAAGGGTATGTCAGTGGTTCTCTCAACTGACAACCTAACAAAATCCACAAAAGCAAAGGAACTACATAACGCTATGTAGCAAGGGGGTGAGGGAAAACATGGTGAGAAATGGCTCTTGCCATCACTTTTCCTCTCAGTCGCTATCCCCTGTAAACCACATGAACAGTGGCCAGTGAGTCTGGCATATTAATGTCATTCAAAACAGCTATGATTTTCTTGCACAGAAAAGCTGGATAGATTAAGCCTACAACCAGCCCAGAAGCCTTACATTTTAAACACTTCCAGTTTCACCCAGAATCTTTATTTTCATGTAAAATGGCAAAAGACCTAAAAATGAAAAAAGCCTCAAAAAGGAAGATGTAGGATATGCTTCTTATTCACTTGTAATAAATTAGACTGGATTTCTGTTGAGTGTCTGAATTCGAGACATAAAATGCTGGGTTGATAGGGACAAGGAAAATGCCATAGGCTAAAACAAAGGAATAAAGAGAGAAAAGGTGCACCAGTGTGGTTGCCCTGATGGATTTTGTGTTGAAAATTAACACCTGTCAATCAGAATAAGAAAAGATTGTTATTTCTTCTTCTGCCATTGTTAAGTCGTGTTAAGAAAATGCAAAGCTTGAACCTCGTGCATTCAACATTGCAGGTATGACTCATTAAAGGAACTTCACATTTGGCACTTTTGTTTGTTACAGTGTCATCCTGGGAAGTTTCCTATTGTGTACTTACAAAAAGATGATTGTCAGAAATAGAAGAACAAAGAAGAAGCTTCAGCTAATGACTGTTCACACAGCCAAACGACAGGCTTGACTATAATCCAAGGGAAGAGGTAAGAAAAATGATCTTGCATTAATATAATTTCTTTTAAGATTTTGAAGAAAGTTGATCTATGTAGAATTGACAATTTCTGTTTACACGAAGGCCTATGTCTCAGAAAAAGCCAGACACTGCACCAGTGAGTCAGTGGTCAACAAAGCCAACACTGTGGGTTTTGGAGCAAAGACAATCCTTCTTTGCATCCAAGTGTTGCTCAAGTGTAAAATTCTGGAAGTCCATTCTCTTCTTGTTTGTTTTTTCCACAGTGATGGTAAAGCAGCCAGAAGCACTGGAACAGATGAGGCATGTTTTTCTTGCAACCTTTGGCCACTTCGTGAGGACCTTCCTCCCTGAAAGGTATTCTGAAAGGAAGATGGGGAGTGACTGGCAAGCAGCTAGAATGTCGTATCTCAGATAAGCTCCTCTCTTATTGAGGAAGTTCTCTGCTAAACAAAGATGGGCATTTTGGTATATCTGAATGATAAAAAAGGCACATGCTAGTACTCAGATCCTGTCTATCTTCCACATCTCCACTGTAAGTGCTAATCTTAGCATGCAGAGACTGTGCTAGGTGTTGCCTGACCCTTCTCCAAGTGGTAGAGGTTTTTGATTTTTGCCTAGGTTTGTTTCTGTCCTGATAAATAAAAGGTGTACCTATGCCTGCATCTCTTTCATGTATCATGAAAGCATGGTATAGACTTGATTGAGTGACAGTAACAACTGTGATAATAGATGAGAAATAAAGAGATCAAGAAAACAGCAAGAAAAAAAAATATGAGTCAACACTGGGAGCAGGTGGAAAATAAAGAGCCTAGAAGAATGGATAGGCAAAATACAACTACATTGTATGGGAGGGTTTTCATCATGTGAAAGAAGTGCTTGAATCAGATTTACATAAATCTCTCATCAGAACAGTTCCTTTGTACCTCTCCTCAGCGGCTCTCTCCCTGCAGGACCTCCACTCATAAGACTCTGCTATACAGGACAAAGTTCACCGGTAGTCTGAGTGGTTTAAAAAAGAGGAGAGCAGAGGAGAGATGCTTATGAGTGGCACAGGTCTATCATTGACACTAGATCACATTCAAGTCGACCCTTCCTAAAATTATGATTTGATGTCAGTGTTGTTCTACATGTAGCATGTTTAAGTTACTTCTATTTCTCCTCTTTTCTAGAGAAAAAATCCAACAATAAAATCTTCAGTATAATTTTGAGTTGTAACATTTCCGATCATGTCTTGCTCCTCTGGCAGATCGATGAGGAACATTTTAACATCCTTCCCTGCTGGTTTGCTGTAGATTCCTTTTGGGATATTTATTAACATTTTGCTGTAAAATCATATTATAAAGGTAATGCAAAAATAAAAACTCAGCACTAGTTTTATCATGTTAGTTTCTACTCATTTCTGTGTTGTCAATTTTACTGTTTGATTGTTGTAAGCCTAAAAATAATCCTGGATTTTGGGTTTGGGCTTTTCATTTTTATGTTCTTTTTCACACAGTAGCATGAGACCAAGCTCTTTTTCACAGCCTGCTCAAACCCACTAACTAGAGAGAACAATAGGCCATAATTCATGGCAGAATTTAACCTGCGAAGATGAAGACCACATACTATGTATCTTAGCTAAAGTGTTTTTATTTGACAGCTCCTGCAGAAACTTTCTTTGCTAGTCAGGTCAAACGAGTTAATAAACAACTGATCTGAAAATTAGTTAGCAGTTTGGGTGCATTATAAATAATGGTTAATTTCCATCAAAAATACCTTTAATTGACATAGAGGTCAAACAGTACAGTTAGTAAACAACTGATTTGAAAATTAACTGCATAGTTAGCAATTTGGGTGCATTGCAAATAATGGTTAATTTCCAACAAAAATACCTTTAATTGACATGAATTTCCATAATCCTCTGTAAGAAAACACAGAACTGATCGTACTAGATACTGACAAGTGACTGAGAAGGATGGGCAGAAAAGTCTAAGGAAAAGGAATTTACCCATCAACAGCTCGGGAGTGCTACTCATTACAGTCTCACAAACCTTCACTTTACCAGTCCGGGAACTCCCAGATATGGACTTCACTTTTTCTTCTTTTTGTTGCTTGTCAGCTCTAACTAAATGTTCTGTCAGTTACTAGTTTCAGGGTGCAAACCCTAAAAGGTTTCCATTGGAGGTGCAAATCCCTGCATAGTAAATTTAAGCCAGCAGGCTTGCCTTTCGTATCTCCTTTTTATAATCCAGTTGCCCTCGAGAATCACCTGCCGTAGCAACTTAAAATGACAGCTCTAACCATATTGGGGAGTTCTAGAATAATTAGTTCAGAAGAAAATCCTGGAAGCCTTCTGGTCCAAAACTCCTCACATAGGAGTCCCAACTCTGAAGTGAGATCCAACTTTGAAGTTAGATACTGGTGCTCAGGGTCATATCCAGCTGGAGATCCTTCTCCCTGTTGACTTAAGGATGTAACGATGAGATTTAGGGTAAGGTCAGCTTAAGAAAGTTGCTGAGTCACAGCCTTTCCTCTGCAGACCATCCAAAACACTATTTTGCATTGCTGGAGAGAGTCAGGTCCAGCAGAAACACGTAAACCAGAATACTCCATCTCAAGTGTGCGAATTCCTGTGCAGCTTACAAATTCAAAGAAGTTGTAGCCATTATAATTACAGGGGGGGAAAAAAGATTGGAAGAGACTTTTGGATGTGACATAGACCAATTCTTGCTCAAAGCATGATTTCACCATGCCTGTGCTAGATGGCTTCAGCTCTCTCAGTAGTTAGGGCAAGAGGAAGGGAGATCAGTCAGAGCTAAGGTATCACTTATTCTTTCCCTCCTCGACATTTTACTGCCTTATTTCTGTCTTTAAAGTCAATTTCTGGACTCACTTAAGTGTGGAAAATGAAAATTTATTCAATCTTTTTGTGGAGACAAATGAAGGCCCCAGCTTCATCCCAGAATGCCCGCTGCTTTTCCTGCGAAGCCTAAGGAGAATCTGAACCTTAAAGACGTATATGTAAAAATCATAGTTCCATGATGTTTTGCATCATTTTACTAGGATATCAATCACTAAACCGAAAAGCTTACCTAGAGACTAGACACTGGAAAACATAGTGACGTACACTCAGGTTTGCCCAACACAAACGGAAGTTGCAACCTTCAAAACACAGGCACATGGGTGTTGAAATTCAAATGTTAGGTATTAACTTCCTTCTACTGCTTTGATTTCAGTTCTACTTTCTTTTCAATGTGGCAGAAATTTCATTAAAAACAGCCATTTTCTTCAAGTGTTGGATATAATATGTATTATATAATATATAAATAATATATATTATATAATTTATAACAACCACATCCTGAGTTGCTCTTGTACTTTCCTAGCATTAGGAATAGAACCTTTGAAAAACAATGACCTTAACACCAAATTCCAAATTTCATTATACAGCAATTTTAGATATGGATTGTGGTTTTAGCTCTAACACAATTGTGGATTCTAATACTGTTTTCTTGGTCCAACATTTGGGAACTGTTTGACCAGATTCCCCGGCAGAACAAATAAGCAAACCTAGCTGAAGTCAGCGATACTGTGCAGGGGGGCACCAAACAAAAGTTGCTCACAGCAATGAAGATGGTCTTCATTGCTTATGTTTTCCAAAAATCAAGGGAAAGTGGTTATCTGATTTTATGAGGCATCTATATTTTTGCTTGGACAAAGTAGCACCTTTCTAAAGACAGAAGCAGAAAATAATGAATTATAAAAATGAAATACCACAAGCAAACATGAGTAAAAATTTTAAAATTCTATGTGTTCAGGTGTTTAGAAATTTAGAAAGCTTTTCTTTAAAAATATACATATAAAATATACTTGTGCATATATATATAATACTTTTATATATAATATATATTTATAAATATATATAATAATTTTGGTTGGGGGTTTTATTTATTGTTTATAGGGTTTTGGTGTTCTTTCAAAACTTGTCAATGTTGTTTTCTGTTCTTTTTCCGTTTAAGGCTGCAGACTTTCCCCAAGAGATCCATAGCTTTTCTTTAAGTTAGACAGCAATATTATGATAGATTCCTTGGCTATTTGTATAATAAATGAAATAAATATTGTATACATCATACATAAAATAAAATACACTTTTAAAACACAACACCCAGAGGTATACACATAATAGCAAGTCAGCTTTTAAAACAAAGAACTCTCTCCTCAAGACAACTGCTTTCAAGTACAGTGGTTTAATTTAGACACAGAAGGACCCTTCAGGGAAGAAAAATCTTGTAGAGGCTGACAGTATAGATACTCTTTTCTTTCTCTTTTACTCCCCTATGGAATTACAGATTTATTTTCTGTATAGTGAATAGACTTTTATGAAGTTTTTTGTGTTAAATTGATTTCTTCAGCACCAATCAGCAGTTTTTAAAGAACAGACATTAAAATATAACTTTCCCCTTCTCAGCAGGACATTTTATATTCATGTGCCCTGAAAAAAAACCCTGTTGATAAGTATTGATTCTTCACTTCAGTAAGCCAGGTAAGAGAAGTCCCAAGTCTATCAAGGTGGTCTGGAAGATGCAGTCAATGAGAAACAGCATGTGAGAGACTCACGCAGGGACATCTGCTGCCTTGGCAGTGGAGGAAAATATATTTGCATTTATATGACAACCTACTCAGTGGGAACAATGCAAGCTGCATGCCTCTGACGCTGAATCTTGTGCTTTCTTAAGCTGCCTATGATGGATGAAACCTCTCAATAGCTACATGAATTATACAACTCAATAAGTATAGATCTATATATATGCAAAAACATACGTACTTACGTATACACATATATGTATATGCAGCTGAAAAGGCAGAGCATTTCCTGATGGTTATCGGTTCATCTGGCCAAGAGTCTCTTGATGATTGTAAGAAAGCTAATTAGTAGCAGACTACAGCTCTGACACGCATTTTTTCCCACCTGCCTCACCCCACCTGAAAACCCTGAGTGCTCTTCTGAGACAATCGTGCTCACATTTTCCTGGAAATCAATGCTGTATTACTAATTTAGCACCACGCGTGACCTTTCAAGGCCACTGAAGTGATCTGTAGGAGCCTGGAATGGGTGGCCCCATGCACATGGTAGCCATTGACTCTTTGGGTCATCTAGGAAGGCAGATATTAACACCTAGAGACGAATGGTTGCAGGTGGCCCACCCTGTGTCTAGCGGACAACACGACCACAGGCAGTAGCTCTTATTCATGTGCACTGGATGTTTCTGTTGCCCATTTTCTTACAGAATTCAGAGCTCTGAGGTGAGACATTACTGCCCAGTGCATCAGTGGTCTGCACTGGAGCCTCAGGATACATTCCTGGGTAACTGTAACATTGCAAGTCATCCGCTGATGTTACACAGGCAAAGCTAGCATATTTCACTGATTTAGTTTAAAGATTATTTTAATATCTGCTGAAAAATGTTTGACTTTGCCTAACTTCTTGCTTAACAATAAAAAATTTTTAAAGTCTTTTCATCATCTTTGTGTTCACAATCCATATACACATACAGATGAGCAATTTTACTGCAGACACTAACCTTTCCTGTAATGGGGCTACATATTCTTCCATTCTCTCTTGGTAAGTGCCAACAGTTTTAGCAGTTTTAATATAACCCTGTAATAGCTGCACTTTCTGTAATACTTGTACTTTCCCTGTGTTTTATGAATAGCATGCTTTTTGTGTTTATTATCTAATTATTTGTGGAACACATATATAATTTTTGCTTTGCTTGACCTGCATGTGAGCACTTTCTTATGAATGTTTGTACAAGTAACTAAAATGTATACTGTATTCTCTAGTAGCCAACACCCCAAAGTTCACCGAGATTTATAGGAAACCATGGAAAACAGCTCTTAAGAAACAAAACACTACAAAAAGAGGACAGCTTATCTGGTGTGTAATTTTTCTAGTCAAACTATTCTGTATTAATACTCATAAATCTTTTGGGATATGATGAAGATTACCCATAGGCTTGATATCAAAGGACCATAAGTAAAGCTACATCACAAAGCTCAAACCCTGATCCAGTAGCCAGTAATCACAATATCTAATTGCCAAACAAGCTCCTCCAGACATGCTAGACTTATTTTCTGCTTGCTGTCCCTCATAATTGCCCCACCAAGCAGTTCTTTTTTCAAAACTGAGGTCTTTGGTGCCGTTCCTCTGTCCTTATGGTTTCTCAGTTTGGATATCCAAACTGCCAGTCACAATTAAGAAAAAAAAAAAAAAAGGATAAAAAGAGTCTTGGCCACAGAAAGACAGGAAACACATCACTGTACAGACAGAACATAACCAGTGAGTACAGTTCAGAAGAAACACACACAGAGAAAATACAGTTACTGAAAATGCAGTGAACAGCTCTTCTACAACCATGCCCAGTACTCCTCTGATGACTGGCTGGCAGAGATATTTTCAAAGCTTCTCGAGACTGTTTTACTTTCCTCTAGTTCCTTTGTAGTTCTTGCTATATACACACTGTGAGAAAAGTCCACAACACGTGGAAGTGTGTTACTTTACTTTCTATTGCTGTGACCCTCTTGGAGTGAACAGTATGTTCCTCAGTCTTTAAGTAAACTAAATCTGTGTGTGATGTCATCTACACAGAATGGTATAACAGTCTTTTCTACAGTTTGGAGGCAATCCGACTTTGTCCATATTACCTTGTTTCTCCAAGCTATAAAATAAATAAGCAAGCAATAAACAATACCATATGTAACATCAAAGACTAGATAGACTGCAGAATGAACTAAGTAGATGTCTAGGCATTTTAGGCAATGAGAAAAGTTACGCAATTATATGTTAGATAAGATGGTTTGAATCACTGTATAGTATGACAAGAAAAACAGATAAAATAATTTTCAGTACGTGTAATTCAGAGAATTGAAGTAATTCTTTTAAAAAGATCTAATTTCAGGTAGAAAAAAGAAAAATTATTAGTCAGGCACATAATATGTTTCTAATTCAAAATTAGAACAGAAATTATGGTATCCTGAAAAATAATGAGTGGAGTTCTGAAAATAGAGAATGACTTTAGTTTTCTTTTCGTCATCCTGACATTATCACAATTAAACTTAGTCCTTCATTTTAAAACAGCATACCATAATTAAAAAATACTATATTTAAAAAAAAATAATTGAACAGCTAAATTAAAAAATATTCTGTTTCAGATTCAGGATTAAGAAGTTATTCACATTTTTGCAAAACAAAATTTTAGGCAATTTTTCATCCTTCTAATAATAGTCAGTATAGCTTCTTCTGTTTTTTTTTTTTTATTGAATCACTGAAAGATCCATCATTTGCTCAGTTTCAGCTACTTATCATTTATGCAGTTATGCATTCTGCCTCTGAACCATGGAAATTATTTGTCCTTAGCTATTGATTTCAGGTTTTGTCTTTTTCTTAAGTTGCAGAAGTTCATGGTTTTAGTTGTGAGGATTCAGACCCCAGTCACAGCCAACATGGCAACAATTATAGATAGACGTGAATAGCATGATGAAGCAACCCAGGGGATATTTTTTTTTAAGTAAATAATTTAGAATCCTTAATTCTTTCATAAATGCAGACCCTTTTCCCACTTCCACACACCTCCCACTTAGCATAACCTCTCCTGTAGGCACTAAAGTAGTTCCTGCCACTACAGGGGACTACGAACACCATAAATAACTAAATAACCAGCAATGTTCATGTAGAGATTGTCTAAGAGTTATTAACTTCAGGTCTTGGATACATGAAGTGCAGTTATATAATAGGAAGGCATCAGAAAAAATTGAAACTGTGAAGTGGAAATGTAGCATAATCTGGCAGAATGAACACAATAAAAAAAACCAGCCCATGTTCAGCCCCTGCCATGCATTCCTTCAGGTTGTCAAGCACTTCGCCTTTAACACCTCAGGTCCCCAGAATGCGATGTGGGCGGTAATACTTGTTTCTCTCCCTCTTCAATCACTGCTTTTAGGATTCACCAGTTTCAGCAGTTTCTGAGCATTTGTACATATAAACTCTTACTGAATCAAAGAGCCCTTGTTGCTCTCATTAACAGGTACCTGTTTGGCTTTACCATAAGAAAAGGCAGTTCTTAAAGATTTGTCACAGCAATGGCAAGACTTCACCTGTTCAATATCCATTTTCTAGTTGTATATGACCTCAGAAATCTCAGTGGGTGCCATGTTACTCACCCTTAAAAAAATGAAGCCCTTCTGAACTTGGACTTACGTCAGACAGGATGACAGCAACATCAAAGGTTGTCTTGTCTGTCGCCTTTCCCCACAACAGGACTAACCATACCTGTAAGATATTTTTCTAGCCTGTTTTTAAAAGGCTCTGGGGTAGGATTTCAAGCAATTTTCTCCAAAGCTTCACTTTTCTTACAATTTTAAAGTCATTCTAACGTTTAACCTAAACCTCCCTTTCACAAAATTGGCAGATTCTTTTTGTCTAATTCAAATTACACAAAGAAAATGTTATTCCATTCTTCTCAGCAGTCTCCTTTTCAGGTATTTAAGACTGCCATGATTTCCCTGTTTAGCTTTTCTTTTCACTAGGCTTAGCCACACACTTCTTCAAATCTTTCTTCACAGGTCATATTATATCCTGACCTTTCATCACCAGCACCGTTTTCTCTGGACAGCCTCTGATTAGTCCAGTTTGTCAAGAAAGGCGGTGCCAAAACCAGTCTGCTCCACTGGAGCTCTTACCAGCACTGCTGAGCAGACATAGAGCTTTTGAGTTATCAAGGAGGGATAATAGCAGGATTGTGGACTTCCAAGGAAGCAAGGTGGCAACTGAGCAAGACTCTCCCAATGACCATGTGTGCTTTAACAACTAGCGAAGTGCATTACGAGCAAATCCAAAGCTGAGTACCTAGTGTCCACGCTGGCATTAATTCATACTAGCTCTAGTCTAGTCCCAGGCACTGAATGCCCATCAATATTTGCAAGAAATGCAATCTTAGAGCAGATCTCCTGATGTAGTGCAATCCAAAACTGATGCAGTTATCCTGCTCTATAACTGCTCCACAATGCAACCAGAGATGTAGTGCAATCCAAAACTGATGCAGTTATCCTGCTCTATAACTGCTCCACAATGCAACCAGAGACATCTGGGGCATATACTCTAAAACCTCTGAACAAAAATATAATGTGAAATGCATACAGTGATCTTTTTTGGATGTGCGTTAGGGTTCTCATAATAAACGTGCACTATGGATTTACAAACCCTTATTCCAAGACCTCAATGTATGAGCTGATTGCCCCAGTCTGAGAAGCTTGAAGCAGACGAATCAAATCAGCATTGGAGCATGCTCAGAGAGATACATGCAGAAGGTTAGATTTCCACTTCTTTTCCTGACTGAAGGGAAAGGGCTGGAAAGGGAAGTTAGGCTCATTGGTAGCTTTGTTGTGCTTTGTAGAGGTTTCTGTGGGTTTTGCTAGATTTCTTTTAAGCATCAGAAGGCCAAATGTGAATTGCCATCAATTCAAGATGTGTTGTAGATATTTTTCATAAGATTTGTTTTGATAATCTAGTGTAGCTTTAGAAAAAAGATATTTCAGGCTCTTAAAGGCATAGCCTCACAGCTGTTCAACACTAACCTTTTGTGTTGGAGGTGTGAAGTTAACAGTTTAATTTGAAGTGAGAACAAATCAATAAATTCTGGAAACATGAAGGAGGCCTTTCTTTTAGATGAAAGATTTTATCCTTTAAGATATCACTTGCAACTCCAAGAAGGAGCACAACACACAGTTTATTTTATTGTTTGGCAATGGCGAGTAATACTTTCTCAGCTTTCTCTTGAGATTTTTCTCAGTGCTTTATTGGCTTAATTCCTAAAGAATAGCTCTCTTCCAAATCCAGGCTACTTTACAGGCTGCATGTTAATCAGTCACCTAGGAAATAAATTTGGTGTGCTACTAGTTTTCTGCTCTGAGTTCTTTGAAATCTTAGAGAGAGCAGAATTTGAGAGGTAGTTATTTAGTTTGTTTACACAGAAACCAAACTGCCTTGCTTTCAGGCAAGGCTCCTGGCTTTCAGTTATGTACTTCAAAATGTGAATGTCCTTAGCTATAATTAGCAAATTTGTTTGCTGAGATTTCTATAAATTGGCTTTTATGGAAATGTCAGTTTCAAGGATTAAAAATGATCAAAATATTTTTCCTTAACTAAAAGGTGAAGGTAAATAGAATTAATTCCTTGCATGTGTCTCATCCCCCAAACCTCCTAGAGGTGTAATCCCCTAAATCAGAGGGTAGAAGATGAGTCCTTAAATAACAAGTACCGGACCCAAGACTACTCATCCTTAACTCATACTTAACTCATCAAGTTAAGACACTTGATATTTTACAGTACCGCAGAAGCGGTCTATTTCATTGATAGGATTTATTAAATAGAAATTAAATACCATTAATCTGGTTGCAGAGTGTTGTGGTGTAGGCCCTGCTTCCCCCTACTAACAAGCCGCATTGCAATGTCAGATCATCCATCACTGTATAAGAACAAAAAGCTGGGATAATTGGGCACTCTACGACCCTGCCTGTTGATACAATGAGCCAAGGTTTGAAGTAATATGGTACCTCTCTGTACCGGGATGAGCACGGTGAGTTGCGACAATTAGGCACTCCCTAATCGCACCTGGAACTCCTGATGCAATCACAGTGAGTTGAAGTGATTAGGCGCTCCCTGACCATCTCCGGAACTCCTGTTACCCAGGAAATGTACCTAAATCTTCTCCTGCATGGGTCACAGCCCATATCTGAGAGACTCCAAGACTAAATATCTGATAAGTACTGTGGCCACAAAATGATAACATTGACCAAAGTCAATCATCTTGCGATTCTATAAATAATGGTTCTAAAGCGAGATCCTTTGAGTTCTCCAGGACCACAGCAGGCTGTGACCGTGTATCTCCCTCTGAGCTGGGACATCTCTCAGAGCAGTTTTCGCGAGGTTCCATGAGGTAATTGGATCCTTCACTAACAGACGCCAGCCAAGGAAAAAGTGAGTAAGTAACTGCGTTTAGATTTTTGCGAAGAATTTTCACAGGTTGAAATAGTGTGTAGCTCACTATTACTCAAGTCTGTGTGATTTTCGAAGGATATTGGGTACCAAATTTAACATCTTAAACAAAGGTTAACCTCTATATCCATGTGTTTGTGTGTGTGTGTGTGTGTGTATGCGTGTGTATACATGTGCTTTAAGTTAGGAAACTTCAAATCGTTAACTAAGTCGTCATAACTGCTGATTATTGATTATTGAATAAGTATCACTAATCACATAATTTAGTTTATTATTTACTTTAGTAGTGTTAAGATACCATTTATTGCTACTATTAATTGTTATAAGACCCATACCTACATGTTAAATCACTTTCACTGAAATCCCAACACTACACTCCTTTAGTTATAAACCGTTGACCAAGTCTGGGACTAGGAGCGGAATCAGCCACACCCAGACTCCTCTGAGAAGGAGTTTAGAAAGCAAGGGGGTCCACTCTGAACCTCGTGAATCAACGGGAGGCTTTCCTTACCCCTTTATTAGACAAAAACCGTTGACCAAGTCTGGGACTAGGAGTGGATTCAGCTGCACCTAGACTCCTCTGAGAAGCAGTTTAGAAAGCAAGTGGGTCCTTTCTGAATCTCATGACTCAACAGGAGGGCACTCCTTATACCCTTTTCCCTAAACCCTGTATACATCACTCCAACTCGACCCTGACTCAGTTTCCCCTATCTGACCACTGTACAATCACTTCTCTCTCCGCCCCCCCGCCCTTCGCTGTGACAGTTGCACCTAAGCACCACTCTGACCCAATTCCCTTTCACAATCCCTTCACTCAGTAAGTAATAGAGTGAATCTTGCCATCGAATTCTGTAAAGTTGAGCTTTTTTTACAAACTCATATTAAAAATCACCTTTCCCTCATATCTTTGGTGGTGATTCTTTGAGCGACTGTTAAACCTTAACCACTCTCCCCCACAACACAGAGGAAGAATGAACTTGGATTAAACCTGTGCAAAACCTTCAATTGCAGTAGTAACAGACACTAAGAAAAAGCAGAGGCAACAAATAAAATGTTTTTCTTTTTCCTCCCCATTACTCCTACTCTGTAGCTGCAATGTGTATATCCCACTCTTTATTTGTAGCTGTTATGCATCATACTACAATGTGCTACATTTCTTTGTTTGCAGGTTTATTTTTTAAGTATATGGGACGTCCCCATCACAAAAGGAATTGTGCAGAAATAGCCATCTGTTAGAAACCTGAGCTTGTGAATATTCAAGCTTTGAAAAAAAAATCATTATAGTTTTCAACATACTTCCTGCACAAATTTTGATTTTCCAGACTCTGCTTAGCAATACTTCTACTTCTTAAATGATCAAAGGGGAGAGGGGAGAGAGGAAGGTGAGAAAATGTCATTTTTTACACAGTATTAGCAGAACAGCTTGGCATTTTGAAGATACATTAGACAGGTCTCTACCACAATGAGCCAATGCTCTGCATGACCATGCACAGGTAACAAAATAGGTTGCATGATGCACTATAGTAGTTTTATTTTTAATTGTTTCTTCTGAATCTGTTTTAATCTGTTAGGAGAGCTGACATAACCATGTCATTATTCAGATTTTCCTTTCTCCATCCTTTCAGATGTTCAGCTCTCAATACTTCTGCTTATCATGGAAATACTTGGTATGATATCATTTCTCCTATTTTGGGGGATTTCCAAAATACAATTTTAGATATACAGCTGATTAACTCTTGGGTAAAGTTATCACAAAAGATGAGAACTAAATTCAAATTAAATACAGAATCACTTATGTGATAGAAGGAGCCAAGCTGAATCATAGATAATGGATCAAAACCCCTAAGCATTACTAAATTTTAATTATATGATTCAATATTCATCTCTATAGATGTGGTAACATTCATCTAAAGTTAAACTTCATGAGGGATGTGAAGCAGGTAAAAATGTGAATGCTCTACAACATTAATTGTATTGTACAAGCATTTCTATTTTGCCAACTTGCTAACTTCATTAACCTTTTCAACGTTAACCTTCATTTTTCTAAATTTGGATGGTGAACTGGTGCTTTCAGTTTAGCTAAACTGAGTGTGGTTTATGACCATTTGTAATACAAAATAACCTGAGTTTCAATTCAAGCATATACAAAAATTCATACCTTACTCAGAGTCATTTTCAGGGATCACTCACTGTGGTTCCTACTGAGTCAATAATAGAGAATATACCTGTGAATGCTATTTGAAATTGCATTTATGAAATCAGCCAACACAAATATTAACAGAACTTGTGGGTATTGAAAATCGATGCTTGCATTTCAGTCTATTTTAAACACAGGTTTACATTACGTATGTCACTGTCATCAGAAAGGTGGCACTCAGATGAATCCTGCCTCTAATAACAAAAAGTTAGAGTATATCTCAGAATCATAGTCAAGTAGCTTGTAAGAGACCTCCAGGCGACGTTATCATCCAGCCTCTTCCTTGGCATAATTGGATAACTGTTCCTTTAATAAGACAGCAGTCATTTCGTTCATTGTTAGAGTACAGCAGCCCTTACAGAGCAGTTATATTTCCAAGACTGACCTAAAGATTGTCAAGTATTTGATATCTTCCACACACAACAAACAATTGCAGAAATAGTCTCTCTGGAAATGATGTTTCTCAAAATGACATTAATACAAACCAGGAGATATGACAAGAAGCAGGACTGACTGGAATGAAAATGTGTTTTCTCATACGGAGGAGTGCTCCCTAATCATGTAGCCAATATTTTTTATCACTAGTTTCTGACCATGTATTGCTAATCTCAGGTATCTATTTATTGAGATAAGCTGCCTTTGGTTTTTGAATCTTTAGGACATCTTTGCTTCACAATTTTGATGTTTACTCCACAAATGTGATGTCTAGAGAATTTCTACTGAAAATCAAGATTTCCACTTAGTCTCCTAATTTTAGAAGTTGATAGGATGTGACTTGCAAAAAGGCTAGTCCACTCTGAGATTGGAACAAATCTAGTCTACTTCATGCTCAGGATGCTACCTTATATTTCTTAATTGAACTCTAGTAATTAGAGCTTTCTTAGCTTGACTTCCTCTACATTATTCTATTATCCACCCCTCAGTTGGCTTAGGAATAAAATTCTATGTATGCTTATGCAAATCCTCTGAACTCACACTTGCTCCTCTTGGTCTGTGTTGTTTATAGGTCATCTTCCTTTCTTACTGTAAACCTATTGCCGAAGCCTGTTGCCAGATTTCAAGTTTTGAGGGTTTAACCTGATTAAACTATGATTATTAGAGTAAGAAGTAAGTAAGAAGCAACCAACAGTGTGAGTTCACTATGAGTTTTTGAAGAAGGGTTGAAGACAGGGTTATCTGCAACACAGTTCTGAAGAAATACTCTTTTCTTGCAGAGGCACATATTAGGGCCAAAAATGTGACAGAAGGGTACTAAACTATTTCCGCAATTAGTTGTCCTCTATTGACTGCAGTGTCAATACTGACTTTTAGATATTTTGTGCCCCTAAGACCTCTCTGAGCTCATTTAGGCTTCATGGAGGAAAGGTAATACTAGCACTATCTGCTCATGTTTCCTGGCTGAGGGGTACCCTAACCCTTTGTGCCTCTGGAGTTCAAGGCCATTTTTGTCTGTCTGGTATTTAGGCAGGAGTTGCAAGAATGGAAGTTCTTGATTGTGTTCCTTCCTCTCCCCTTCCTCAAACTGGAGGAACAGGACACAGCTGGTACCTCATCTCCTGCTGAATTCTCATGCAGGTGAGAAGTTGCTATCTCTAAATTAAAGAGCTCCAAAAGCATATAATGACTTGGAAATGTGAGCAGCACTTAGATGATACTTTATTTATGAGATACATTTGGAACATCGTGTTTCATAGACACTGATGGAAGAGGTGAGTGCCTTTTGAAGAGCTCAGTACAAGTGTCAAAACAATACATCAGGATATTCAGGAACTGTTAATGCATCAGTCTTGAAAATATGAATTGCAAGTCAAATATCCATACTTGCATCCAAAATCTTCCTGAAATACTGACAGGTGTGTATTTCTCAAAATTACTATTCCATGACTCATTCTCCTTTATCTTCTTTCAGGAACATTACTTCTAATAGAGAACATACAGTGTGAAGTGATCAGGGGATATTAAAGCTAACACCTGTCAAAAGCAAGGTATTCCATACGTAACAACAGACATATTCCTAGCATGAATGCTTGCAACTAATATTTGAGGATAATTAAGAGAAAGATTAGCATCATTGAGTTAACTCCCTAGTGACAACCTATCCTTAGAATGAAGACCAGTTTGTTATGCTGGTGTTTCACTTCATTTGCCAATGAAAGCATGTCCACATATATACAGATATGATGCAACCACACTTGAACATGAAGCAGCACTTAACATCTTCCAAAGGCAAAATAAAATCTTTGCCAGAATTCAAGTCCTGGAGATGCAATTAATCCAAGACAGAAGTCCTATCAGTTCTTAACTTACTGAAGATTCAAGATCTGCATTAACTAGGGACCAAGACTTTGATTCAGTCTCCATCCAGGGGTTAACACTGTAGTATAATATTTTCTAAAACAAGCTGAAATAGATAATGTAAATTAACCATACAGTCGAGAATTCAGGAATATGCACAAATACATCCATATTCTAGTTGTGACTGTTTGACACCTTCGTTTAACGAGGTGGTAAAAATGCAGTAGCTATTTTTCTGAGGCAAGAGTTGATATCACAACTTAATACCAAAATGACTGTTTTCCTCCAACTAATAATTAGTCCAAACTATACAAACAAATTCACAGAGAGTAGAAGTCTAGAACTAGATTACCAATGATCAACGCTGTGACACTGGCATAAGGGAACTCACTTCAGGAATTTAGGTACTTGATTTCCCACTTAGACGTGCAGTGTTGGTAAGCTTTCAGCTGGAGTTTGTATGGAAAAATATGCCTTTGGTCATTGGAAAATTACATTCTTGTTAAATAAATATATAAGACATCTAATGCCATTTCCTTGTTTAAGACACTCCATTATATTGTGTTAAAGACCATGTCAAAAGCTGGTTCATCAGCTCAGATACGGTGGCAGTCTTCTGTGCATGCAGATTCATTACAAACTTTCAGTCTCTTGAGAATGACTCCCAGTAAGGACTGTTACGCTTGAGACAGGAGTTCTACTGAATGGACTACAGTTATCTCAATCTCTCTGTGTTTGTTTTTCATAGTATGAAATCAGTATCCTTTTAGCATTATGGTACACTCATGTCTTATGCCACCTTCTCCTTTTGGCAGATGAAAGTTACACTGTGCAAATATCTACTTCCAGTACACCAGCTGATTCTCAGCCTTTTCAGCCTTTACATCCATCATCTCTGTTGAGGGATAAATACTTGCCATCTTGAGCTACACTGAAAGCTTTTTTTTTTTTTGTCCTTTTTTAATCAAAGTCTGTGGTGCCCTGGGCCTTGGGAGTGACAGATAGTGCCATCTCAAACACTGGAGTCACAGAATAGAATTCATAATAAGTGTATTTTTTGTAGCATTGTGTAGGCTTCATCCCATTGGTGTTGTGGCTACAAAGCGGGGCACCTTTATTGCCTGAACACTTCTTGTACTTGAATAGAAAAATAGAATGGAATAGAACAGAATAGGACTCTCTTCACTGTATACCTCTACTTAGTCCTGATCTTTTTGCTATCTTCTTACAGACACGGTGATAATTTTGAGTGTATTAATTACCTTTGACATGTCACAATGTGCATTTGGCTCATCTGAACATGTCATGTCTTAGAAGAATAATTTGTTCTAATACAAAAGTTTGTTCAATGTACATTGTTCAAGCTAAGAGTATAGTACATCTTCACCACAACCTTTATCTTGTACATAGGCAGGTATAGAATTTGAGGATGTTCCATAATACGTCAAGTTTCAAGGAAGGTCTGAAAGATAACACAAGCATTCTGACAGTTACAGTATATTAGAGACAACTTTGTCATTGCCATTATCTCACAAAAATTAGTTTTGTTATGTATGATGGAATTTCCTTAGTGAAAGCTTTGTTTGACAGCACACAAGCGTGTCATTTGCATGTAACCATGTGGTATGAATTTGCAACCATGAAGAACATCCCAAAGATATCTTCTGTTGGGCCATTACATCTAGGTGATGTCAGAGCCCAGGTCAAAAGTATCTTTATGAGACTTTCAGGAAATAGCCGCCATGAAATCCGGCACTAGCAATTGTTGGTTTTTAATGACTGTGACGCTCCTCTGGGGACTGTACGCTTAGGAAGTTAGCAAGACTGCCTCAGACATACTGGGTTGTGAAATATTACTGCCAGCCATTTAAACTTGAATGCTAGCAAGTATTTGATTCCAAAGCTACCCTATCTTATTTTCCTTATTCCAAAAGATGGTGAAAGGTGCCTTTCTTAGAAATACTTTTTTCAGTCTGGCTTTATAGTTAGTAGTGTCTTAATATACAGCATTTCTACACGTCTAAGAGCTGCTATGATAGGATACTTGCCATCCTTTGCATTGCTTGTATCTCACACTGTAACAGGCAATTTTTGAACCTTTTTTAAAAACTTTGGTCAACATTTTTTATTAAAACATGGAATGTTTAGCTCATGTTTTCTAAGGTAATCCCGAAACTAGAGCAGATCATCCTTTCTTAAAACAACCTTGGTATTTCAAGATACTGCTAGATTCCCAGTATTATTGCTGTTATCAACTGATACGATGTCCCTAACCTGTGCTATGCATATACTTGACTAAACAGAGATAAAGGAGAAAAGCATGTTTTATGATTAAAATTGCATTGCTTACTTTCACTGCTGCTAAACATATAGCTTAGGCACTTCAATAAAAAATACATGGGTTTTGTTCAGGGGTTTGGAAAAGTGGGGTTTTTTTAAAGATTCCTCTGATTCTACCTTGCTTTTGAATTATATATTTTTGAATCAAATAAAATGATCACTACTGAACTGAGAGTATTGGAATTCTGGAATTCCTTTTATAAAATCTTTGATCCTAATACCAAGAGGAAATAGTGTCCTGTTGTGGATGTGAGGAGATGATACCTTCCAATATTAACATCACTCAGACAGCTGAGAGATCCTTTCTTAGAAAACAGTGAAGCTGTTGTGGTGAGTAGGCATTATTCCTTTATACCAACACCATGATTTTTTACCTGGGAGTAGGAGATCCTAAAACAAATAATTTGTTTTAGAAGTTTTGAGTCATAATTAAAAATTGTAAAGCAAACAGTCACATGTGAAAAATTGAGAGATGACACCAGATTTACACAGAGCTACTCTGTGTAGAATGCCATAATAAGGGGTAACACCGCTCATTTCAGAGTGAGTCAGTGAAGGACTCATAGAAAAGCTGGGATCCTGTACAATTCTCTTAGTTTGGTACACCATCCAAAACCACATTTACTCAAAAAGACCTTTTACAAATCTCTCACGGGATCAGGGGAAGAATGAGAGGCAACATAAGGCTGCTTAGAAATCAGTATTTTCAACATTCTTGGTGATCTTCTAAATTTCCTTTAACAGGTGGATTTTTGTAAGTTGTTTAAAATGCAGTTTCTTATTCCCATTATCCAGGATTTGCTGTTGGCTTCAACTATTGTAGGTTTTATGTTTTACAGAATAAATCTTAAGCTTAACTACAGTGATTACACTTTCAATTACAATATAGATTGTGAGTACCCTTGAAATAATTGGCTCAAGGAGAGTGTAGTGTTTCATTTTGCTTAGCAAAAGGTTCACCACAGCTTGGAAGATTAATATTATTGTAAAACTTTTCCTTCAGCCATAATTTTTAGTGGTTCAAGTGTGCCAGCAATCTTGATTTACGTTTATATGCCAGCCTAGTTGACATTGCAGTTGATACATCTTAAGAAGATATATATTGTCCATAAGGGAGCACCTTCCTATACTGAGCACATTTAAGAAAGTTAGGTTTGGTAGTATAAAATTATTATAACTTATCTTTCTCTCTGTGCAATTAAATTATATCATTTTCCTTTTTTTTTCCCTAGGAGAATAATTGCCTTAAAATTGTGATGGTCTGACAGGTTTAGAGTTATACATGTTCTCTATAGTGTACTTTTCCTGATTAATTTATCAGAAAATTACTTTATTACTGCAGCAACTGTGTAGAGATGCTGAAGCAATGAAAAAGAAAAATAGTTTGACCAAGGTACGAGAGAGTAGGAATATTACCGTAATCAGTTAAATTCCTATTACTGTTCAGTATTTTGTGTGTATATATATAAAAAGGGAATGCCCTCTGCTTTAATAAATACAATAACAAGGATATTATATGAGTTTGTAGAACACCATTTATCTTGGAATTAAGCTTTTCTTGGTTCCACAAAAAAATTATATATTTTTAACACAGTAAAATTTAATTTCTGAAGGAATTCTAAAGGATAAATTTTTCTCTCTTTTTTGAATTTGGTTAAATTTAACCCCATGATTTCTTATTTTCTTCTTCTGCCGTTCTCCCTACATTTCATACTTCTGCCTGGTAGTTGGAATTTTTGTAGCTGATGACTGAAAAGGTTAAATTTCATAGCCCCACAGCCAGCTCAAAGGGAGCACATGAAATGCATATGGTGTGCACAACCTACCACACACAAAACTGAAACCACAAGTACCTTTGGGAAGGGTGATGTATGCAGTCATGGTATGGTGTCACTACTAGGCACGTACATTTTTTAGCAGGGAGAGTGTACTGAAACAATCCTCTCTAATACGGCAGCTAGTAATAGAGATTAACTCTCCACTGGCAAATGGGACACAACTCTGCTCCAAAAGGATCTTTCATGCTAAGAAAGTTGTATTTTTTAGCAGAGAACTCAGGTAAATAGGCAACTGCTCTGACATGAAGTGAGGAAAATAACTCTTTGGCGCATAGAAAATTCAGTTGACTTTTCTTTACTAGAGATTTTCAGGCAAGGCCAGCTCCATATGGTTTTGACATCCGCTATATTCAGGGACAGTTGGTGCCAAAGGTAGAGTTCAGAGAGTACTGCCAGCCAGAGTGATACTTCTCCTTGTCCTTGTGAGGGAAGGCAGTAGACCAGTAGTCACCCCTGCAAAAGGTGACTTCCACTTATCAAACTTGAAGGTAATTTTAGTCCCAGTGTATCTCCAGGATACACAAAACTAGGAAAGGACAGGCAATCCAAAATCCTTTGTCTCTCCAAAAACTTCTTCTGCATCTAAAGACCATTCTGGGAAAACTTAGTGTGTAACTATGCAGATATGCTTTCATTCTGCCTATCCTGTGTAAGAATCATAGAACCATTTAGGTTGAAAAAAGCCTTTAAGGCCATTGAGTCCAACCGTAAACTTAACACTGCCAAGTTCACCACTAGACCAGGTCCCTAAGCACCATGGCTACATCTTTTAAATACCTCCAGGGATGGTGACTCAACCACGTCCCTGGGCAGCCTGTTCCAATGCTTGACAACCCTTTTGGTGAAGAAATTTTTCCTAACATCCAATTTAAACCTCAGTCATTGCATGACTGGCACAACTCAAGGCTGTTTCCTCTCATCCTATCACTTGTTATCAGGGAAAAAAGCCTAACACTCATGTCACTACAACCTCCTTTCAGGTAGTTGTAGAGAGCGATAAGGTCTCCCCTCAGCATACTTTTCTCCAGACTAAACAACTCCAGTTCCCTCAGGTGCTTCTCATAAGACTTATGCTCCAAACCCTTCACCATCTTCATTGCTCTTCTTTGGACACTCTCCAACACTTCCATGTCTTTCTCATAGTGAGCGGCCCCAAACTGAACACAGTATTCGAGAGGTGACCTCAACAGTGCCAAGTACAGTGGGACAATCTCTTGCCTAGTCCTGCTGGCCACACTATTTCTGATACCACCCAGGATGCTGTTGACCTTCTTGGCCACCTGGGCACACTGCCAGCTCATGTTCTGCCGACAGCTGGCCAACACCCCCAGGTCCTTTTCTGCCAGGCAGCTTTCCAGCCACTCTTCCTCAAACCTGTAGTGTTGCACACAGTTGTTGCGACCCAAGTGCAGGACCCATCACTCAGCCTTGTTTAATTTCATACAGTTGGCCTTGGCCCATCAATCATGTGATTTCCTCCTAAGAATCTAACTTCCAGTCCAATAGAGTTAATTTCTACAGGGAGCTCAACAGGGTAATTATTATAGATTCTCTGTAGAAGAGAATATATGCAAGGTGCAAATTTTAAAATTTTAATGCAAAATTTGCTTTGTCTGAAGATATTACATCTTCTCAGCCTCTCTGATTTGACTGTGAAAACAAGGAAGTTGCTTAAGTCAATGTCTTTTTCTTTCCTATCTGCAATTTAAAAAAAAAAAATGGAAAAAACAGAATGTCTCTTCTCAGCCATTGTTTTCTTCACTATTTCAGACATGCTACCAAATATTGTTTATCTACCATCCTCTGTTAGTATTGCATGCAAATATTATAGATAAGACATGCCAGGAAGACATGTTAGAAGGAGGAGGTCATTTTGTTTTGGTCAAGTCAAGCAAATCATCTGTATAAACTGCTATAGGTCAGAGGCTGTTAATGGCAGCACAGCTCAAGCAGTGCCTAAGAAAGAGGAAATGAAGCTCAGAAGTAACTTTGTGGCAAGTCAAATTGAAGCTGAACACTTTGTATCTCAGCACTAATTCTTCCATTCTCCAAGTGAGACTTTCACATTTTGTTCACTTTGAAAAAACTTATAAGCAGATGTCATCTGTGACCACTACAATTACAGAGTTCTTGCTGTAACCCATGTATACTTTACAAGGTAAGCTGTTAGACAATGTGGATTAAATTCCACTGAGAAGGTAACTTGTTTCCTGATTTCCTGTGTGCCCATTTCAGCCCTCTTTTCCTGTTAGTCTGTGACACTGAATGTCGGTAATTGTCTCCTCACCAGGTTTCCACTTTGTGAACAGGAAGCATCTTTAAATTAAGTTTTTCTTCACACGTATCTCTGGATTTCTAACAACAGCATTAAAATTTTCCAAGAAAGAAGTGTTTTCTCTCACCTGACTGTAATATTTTAAGAGTAATCACCAAGAAGCCAAAAAACCACAGCACTTGTTTTCAATAAAGTTTCATGCTGGACGGTGTACGTCATCTGAATCCTGGGCATACTAGAAACTAAGTATATGGCCCTGTAAGAAGGAGTTATGCCATTAAGCATGGTTTCTTATGCTGTGTTATCTTATTTGAAGAACATTTCCCTGGCAATATATATATATATATATATATAACCCATTTTTTTTTCAGCATATGTTTTGCAGCCTCTTCTGCTTTAGTTTGTGCTGTTGCATGGCAGATGTTGCCTGATTTTACGGTGATGGAAAATGTTTCTTGATCATTGAGGTAGCCACTTCATCCTTTGGAAGCCCTGGAGTGAAAAGAATGGAGAAAAGAAATAACTTCACTTTGAACAACCTTAGTTTATACGAAATTAAAACATTATGCAACTATATAAATTTAGCAGTATCAACCCACAACCACCATAAAGGGTCAGGCTATTATGCTCACAGGGCGCCAGAGTTATGCTAGCAACAACTCTGAGAGAAGTGCAAGCAAGAACAGGAGTGCGGATTGTAGGGCCTGTAACTACTCTGACATGCTTGAGGATTGTTCAAACATTAAACCAAGAGCTTTGGTTTGCTGTATGCACATTTTTCCTAATAGAGGTGAAGAAGAATTAATGTTGACGTGGTTGTAACACCTACCTGGCTCCACTTTGTTCACTTTATTATACACTTCATCAGTGAAAAATCCTAATTTATGTAGGCTACTTTTCCCAACGCATAATTTATGTGGCCATCAGTGGTTGTGGCTTCCAGAAATTTGAGAAAATGTCCCTTCTTTTAAGTGTCCCTTTTAACCACACTCTGGAAAGCAACTGTACTGAAGACAGGAGTATATGAGGCATAGAAATGCCTTTTCTACAACCACATAACATCACCATTGTAATGCCTCAGTTATAAATATGATATGTTGCTCTCTTTTTAAAATGTGGTCACTGGAACCACTGCAGAAAAGAATAGCAATAGGATTATAAAGCTATTTCTATGTTCCTCAAGAGCTAGTGAGGTACATGTTTACTGTTCTAATAATTCTAAAGAAACACCTAATATGTACTCCATCCTCCATCAGTATAATAGTAATCTTAATTTGTCAGCTGATTTACTTCTTTGCCCAATCAGTATGGTTTGGTCTGGCAAATCACCACTAAGGTCTTCTTGATAATTTCTCTTGTCAGAAGCAGATAATCTCACTACACCATTTGTTTAGGCTTCTTATCTAGTGGGCTCCTATTTCTTCTCCAATCTGCTGCTCACAGAAAAGAGCAGCAGTCAATCCCTAAAGCAGATGATATCCCAGACAGGATCACAAATGAGAGAAGCTTGTTCAGGTGCTTCAAGTTTCTCAAGCCTTCCTATTTTCTTCCTTTTAAACCTAAAAGATGCATGATCCGTATGTATGGTATTTGTAAATTAAAGCTGAGTACCTGAATCTGGGAACCTGGAGGCTCCTGTGCTAGGAAAAATAGCTTGTTATTTGTTCTGCATTGGTGCAGCTTCCCAGCAGAAACCAAAGTCAGCTGAGGTCAGGCCCTACACAGGATGGATTCTACCTTCAGGAAACAGTCCTTGGTAATGCCTTATCTGAAAAACACAAAGACCTTTCTGTCCCTCTGGAAAGGTGAATTTATTCACTAGCTTTGGTATGATTGGGATCCAAAACCTCAAGACGATACTATGGCCTGGGAAAGATTATACCTTACAGCCTGTGGTAATTTGGGATGTGTTCAACATGCAACTAACTTTAAAGTCATCACTGATATTACAGATGAGTGCAGGACAGCTCTAGGTTGTGGGAGTGAATGGCACGTTGTCTTAGTACTGCAAGATGGGAAGGAAAATACAATTTGCTGTGTTTGCAGGTACTGCGTAGCACTAACATGAAAACTAATGAAGACTAATGCCAAGCCAAAGGGATTTGGAAAAGTCACCTACACTGTATAATTCTGCTGGTAACTTCATGCAAGTGCGCATGTGTGAATGCGAAACAACTCCTACAGCTTGTATGAAAAAAAAGGATATTTTTCTAGGATAGATTAGAGGTTTTTCATTATTTAAAGAAGAAAATCATAACTTATGAAAGACCCATCCCCATCTACTTGATTCATTTCACATTTTAAATTCATTGGAACAGCTGAGACATCTTGGAAAACAGCCAAGGACAAGTGTACTTGCTAAATTATTCCTTCTTTCATTTAAAATACTGGAGTTTCTGTACATGGGTTGCAACACTTGAAACTCACACTCTTTCAATTAAAAAAAGGAATGTTTGGTTATCTTTTTAAAGCTGATTGTTTGATCCTTCAATACCTATCAAGTTATCTCTTCCTTTTTAAAATACAGTAACTATTGCTGACAGTTCAGGCTGTGCAATCATGGAGGTAGGAGGTGGTGTTCTAGTTTCTACTTTCTTTCTCCTATTCCTGTATTTTGGGCTTGTCCCACTTTGTGGCAACAGAAGCTGACAGATGGCTCTTGAATTCATATGGGAGGGGGAGTATGGTCATACTAGGGAAATGCATTTTTACTGTTTGTTCCATACATGGCCAACATGACACCACTTACAGGGAGTTTGAAGTGAGGTAGGATATTGCCCAAAGAAATAGAATACCTGCACCTACCCTTTACTCTGGATGAGATGGAAAGCATCTGTGTGTCTTTTCCCCTCAAATTCACATGTATGTGCCAAGACTACTAAATTACACTCTTTGCCCTACATCCTGATGAAATGAGTAGATGTGCTATCCCAGAAGGAGTAGCCGCTTGGTCATGGGGTTCTGCAGGATTCCCTGTGAGGACCTTCACTGACAAGGAGTAGCATCCTGGGTGACAGAGGAAGTCCCTTTCACTCTCCTTATCACCACAGATAGCTGCTATACCAGCCTGGCTAGGATGTTTTAGAGATTATTCTTCAGCAGATATTAATTTTTCCCAGGGATCATTCATTTTGGGGCTTCTTGTAATGTCACACTTCACTTACTTAGTTTTGAAACGAAGAGTACACACTGGGAGTGTTCTTCACTAGACCGGATCTTTGAAATTAAAGTTGAAAACAATGTAATTTCTCGTACTTCATTTGTCAGTAAGTGGCTATAAATATTTATCAGCTTGAAAAGGCTTTCATTGGCTCACTGTAGGTTTTATACATTTAATATCAGCACCTGGTGCACCATGCTACCACAAATCTGCTGAAAATATAGTAGCACAAAATGAAATTAATCCCTCTGGTGTAATACGTGAAACTAAATATATTCTCTGTTGATACTGAAAGCCTTTTAAAATTTGTCTTCTTTCCAAACCTCTCCCAAATCCCAGAGCCAGGGTTTACCCCAACCTGTGAAATGTTCATTCAGTGAATTCGTCCTCTTCCAGGTATGCATAAGAGGTAAAGAGGAAGGAGGAAGAAGAATATAAATTAGAACAGAAACACATTTAAAGATGGACAGAATGATCTGTCATTCTGAATGTCTGAAATCACAGCAGAAAAATACATCTTATGCTTTTATTTGAGTGTGTTATGCAAAAGATCTACCTGTCAAAACTGCCAGGGCAAAATTAAATTGAAATCTTTTCAATTTGCTAACAAAGCTGCAGGAATATAATTAAAAACAACCCCTCTGTTTTTACAGTTATAGCTTGGGCAGGGTGAAAGCCAAGTTCTTGAAATTGCTAATCAACAGCAGAGGCTTTGGCATGATAAGAAACCATTTGCCATTTGACAGCTGAGTTTCATCTGAACCTTTCTTCATCCTGACCTCTGGGTGTGATGCTAGCTCAAGGTGTTGGGGGAAAGAGAAAATGTACCACAAAAGTGCCTGAGCGGAGAAACCTGACTGCTATTTGCCTTACTTCCTACAGCAGTATGGTCAAGTTCAAAGTAATTTCTAAGCACTCTGTAGAGGGGAATAGAGGTACATAAGTTTCATAATTAGTGAGTTCAAGTAAAAGGATGAGGTACTTCACCATCAATTGGGATCTGAAGGCAGCAGGGAAGATGCCTTTAGATCACAGGACCAAGAACTTCCTGATGGTGATTAAACACAAAAAGGCAATTTAATTTATTCTGTATTCATTAATCAAGCCTGCCTGTGTTTATTGAGGTTTAAGATTTACTATAACTGTTAGGTCATGTATTTCAGCAAATGAGATTCAATGAACACGTAAGGAGGCAAACTGCAACGGAGATGCAAAGCTCTTCTAAGACGATAGCATTAAAAGGTATAACTCCAAATTTGGTGGCTGCTGCATTGAACTTATGAGATCAGACAGGTGTAAATTCTAGTTATGGTTGGTATCTGAGCAAGAATAATGCAAACGACATACAGGCAGTGCCGCCAAGCTCAGCTTTTCAAGGCTAATAGAAATTCTCATTAACACAGCAGATAGCACTCATAGCAATGATGCAGCTGAAACCCCGAGAGAATGAATCAAAAAGTAAAAATTTTTTTTTAAAAACTCTTTTCTATTTGGACAACAGAAGTCTACATGAAGATCTTTGACTGCCTTAAGTGTCTGTGGAAAATATGTATTTTTTAATGCATGCAAATAAACAGCAGATTACTTTCTCTATTTGCATGGCTATTGACCTGCAAAGCTATCCTTCAGCCAATGTAATTTATGCCCTTTCCTGTTCCACTTGTGGTCTGTATTTACATCCTCTGATTGTGATGGGAGTGGCAGGAGGTCATTCAGTGTTTGGTAAGTGGTGCTAATGCAGATTTGAAATAGGTGAGTGAACTAAAATGTGCTAGAATATTACTTGGGTAGACCGAAGTTCTGCTGGCAAATGCAGTAGCAACACTGACCACAGCAGAAAGTTTTTACCAAAAAATACAAACAACTGTGTCTAGGCCACTGGAATAACAGTCTACACCATCTTTTTAATCTAATTATCTTGTTGCATGAAATCAACACCACAAGTTTTTACCCTCACTTTGCTGAGCTGTATGCTGAGTCAGTCCATAAAAATTCAGAACTAATTTTCCTATGAGCTTCAGAAAAAAAATATTTTGAGATTCAATTCATCTATGTTCAGGGCAATACATTGCAGGAATGGAAATAGTAATATGAGTGGAGGATGGTTATTTTACTAACCACAATAATCTTACTTTATGGTTTGCTGGTCACCTTACCTACTTTTTTCAGGATTTGTTATACTCAGGACTAATATTTCCTTCCTTCTTAAACACAAGTGGGGGGAAAAAAAGAGGGATGGGAAGGTAAGGACAGATCTGTACAAGACAGAGAAAAGTGGTATATGACTGATGTGGAGGAGAGAAACATTTTAAAGAATAGAATCAGAAGATATGGAAAACTGGTAACACGGCAAACAAAGATCTTGTAATTATTTCATTTTGGAAAAGCAATAAAAGAAGTCAGGCTGGGAATTTCAGCAAAATATGAATATAATACTGCTTTTTGGCACAGGCTGGCCCTGTGGCTGGCCTACAGTCACTCAGTGCCACTATTTCCCCTATTACCATTTCTCTCTGAAGTAAAAAAATAATTTTTGAATATGTCTTGGTGCCTCAGTGTATAACATATTTCAAAACCAGAAGTCCTAGGACTTGGTGGATCAAGGTTCATTAGAGGGGCAGGCCAGCAGGTGAGTGTAGACGATATCTACACACCATGTCACACACTTGTGACTCATTTTTATAATTTTTTAAATAAAATTGAGCATATAGAAGGGAAAAACACATGCAGAGTAGCAGCTGCTTGGGGCAGCGATGCCTGTTCCAGGGTTTCTTGCTTTTCCCTTTACAGTATGGTAATTGAGTCATTGTATGGTACTGTATAGCCATGTCCAGCCAGCAGGCTGCAATAACAAGGAGCAAGTGGAGTTTTTTGACAAGCCTGTTCCCACAGAGTCTTGAGGGCATTAGCTGAAATATCTATTTTAAAACATTAAGACAAGTGGGCCATGTGGTGTGTGGGGAACGGGCTGACAGGCCACACCCCGAGGGTGGTGGTAAATAGCTCCTGTTCAAACAGTCAACGTGTCACATGTGGGGTCCTCCAGTCATCGGTTGGGCCCAGCTCTGTTTAACATCTTCGTAAGTGATCTGCGGGATGGTATCAAATGTACCCTGATGAAGTTTGCCGATGATATCAAACTAAGTAGGGAAGCTGACACTTCGGAAGGGAGAGCGACCCTGCAGGAAGACCTGGATAGGCTGGAAGAGTGAGCTAACAAGAACGTTATGAAGTTCAACAAGGACAAGTGTAAGGTCTTGCAACTGGGAAAACACAATCCAGGAGTGCAGCACAGGCTGGGATCTACCTGGCTGGAGAGCAGCTCTGTGGAAAGGGACCTGGGGGTCTTGGTGGACAACAAGCTGTATGAGTGAACAGTGTGGTGCTGCACAAAGCAAGCCTACAGGATACTGGGTTGCACCAACAAGGGCGTCACCAACAGAGATAAAGATGTCATTATCCCACTCTACTCAGTGCTTGTCGGGAGACACCTGGAACACTATGCTCAGTTTTAGTCCCTGCTGTACAAAAAAGTTGTGGACAGGCTGGAGAGCGTCCAGAGAAGGGCCACAAAGGTGATCAAAGGACAGGGAAGCCTGCTGTATAAGGAAAGGTTGAGAGAAGGGGATTTGTTCAGCCTTGAGAAAAGAAGGCTTAGGGAACACCTCAGCAACATGTTTCAGAAATTAAAGGGTGGCTACAAAGAAGGTGGAGACTCCCTTTTTACAACGAGTCACATGGAAAAGACTAGGTGTAATGGGTACAAGTTACTCCTGGGGAGATTCCGATTGGACACAAGGAAAATTTTTCACGAGAACAATCAGCCATTAGAATAATCTCCCCAGCGAAGTGGTGGATTCCCCAACATTATACACTTGTAATATTCAATTGGACTGGGTGCTGGGCCATCTTGTCTAGACCGTGCTTTTGCCAAGAAAGATTGGACCAGATGATCCTTGAGGTCCCTTCCAACCTGGTATTGCATGATTCTATGACGACGATTTATACCAAGATTTCTCAACAGTCTGGAGTTTTCACTGAGTGCCTTCCAATTACTGCTGACTGTCCATCCTGATGTGTCTGAACCAGGTGTCTCAGGCTCTGACTTTGTGCCATAGCTGACAATTATCACACAAAGTATTTTGTAATAATAGTGGAAAATAGCAAGATTAGTATTTGCATCTAAGTGTGCTGATGGTATGCCTGAGTTGCAGTGGTTGTCAACCATGCAGTTGTTACTGTGGTTTCATGAGGAAAGCTGTGCTCCTCTCAATAAGCCCACAGAGGTTTCAGTGATCTATATCCATCCATACTGAGCCTTCAGTTCTTGTGGCTCATCTGGTCATGTGAAAGGCCTTTACGAATGGGTGCCTTCACAGGTGAGGTTACCTGTGCCCTGTTGTAAATGAGATCGCTTGACCAGGGAGCTATGCTCTGCAAGATATGAGCTTTCTTCGTCTGATATAGCACATGGACACTCCAGCTTGTTGGATGTGTGCCAGTAACTTGTACTCTTCCCATGTCCCTCTGTATGTACAGCACACTTGAAGTGACAGCTTCTGAGAAAAAACTGATGAGCTGTGTTGTGTGAGATTTGGTGCTGAAATGGATCAATCAGATTCTGCCCAGCTGAGAATAATGCTTGAGTCATGAAGCAAGATAGCCCTTGAGTTAGGTGGTACACCTGTTTGTTGGGTCTGTGTGGTGGGGCTTTGGTAGCAGAGGAAGGGGCTACACGGGCAGGTGACCCCTGTCAGAAGTTGCTCAAAGCTCCAGAGCTCCAAATCGACCCCACCTCATGCTAAGGCCAGGCCATTTAAAGGCAGCGATGCACCTCTGTGATAACGTATTTAAGAAGGGGACAAAGGAGCAATCATTGAGACCTACAGCAGAGGAAGGAGGGCCATGTGAGAGAAACAGCTGTGCAGATAATGGGAGTCAGAGAGGGAAGAGTGGGGTGAGGTGGACGGAACAGCAGCTCACAGGGAGAGGGCAGGCTGTGCCCCTGTAGCCTG
>VZSC01000923.1:114323-153309 GCA_013398225.1 Steatornis caripensis | reverse complement strand
AAATTTATCGACTTCAGCAGCTTTGTTGTGGCCCCAACTACAAATGCTGAAGTACCTCTAGTNCCTGAAAAACAGGCTTCGTTTACTTGAAATTTTGAGTAAGTGTACTCTGCAAATATCTAGTCTCCCTCTTTTTACATTTTTAAAGTTTGTGTGACAGACTTGGTCATGGTAAATTTGGCCCTGATCCTGCTTTTGGAAATTTATCGACTTCAGCAGCTTTGTTGTGGCCCCAACTACAAATGCTGAAGTACCTCTAGTGTCATCTCCTCCTCTAGGTAGCTACTGCAGTGACAGATTGACCGCCAGCCTGTAGGGGTAGAACAGGAGGCTTTTTATGCACTGATAATAGATCAAAACATCTGCAGGCTACAGTAATAATAAATCATCTGGGTTGCGTACAGCACGTGGGAAGGACAAATATGGGAAATTAACTTTGAGGCTTGCTCAAAACTAGTAAGAATATGAATAATTTACTGTCATTGTTTGGGCGTTATATGTGTTTTATATTAACATCTACTTCTGTCAGGTCAGACACGTCTTATTGTCTGACAAGGCACTACTACGTCTTACCTCTTCTTAACTAAACTCCGGTGTTTGTAGAAGCTGTTGTATGTGTTAAGGTTCATATTTGTTCCTTCAATGCTCTACATTCTTTATCCGTCATACGAGAGGTAGTAAGAATAGTTAACTTCTCCTTGAGTTGTCAGACTCTTCTTCCTTTGATATGGAGTCTGTTAAGGTAAAAACAGACTTTGACAAAGACCTGAAGGTACCCAGAGTAGAATTGAGCAGGGAGCTGTGAGCTTACCTAGCAAGGCTGGCAATGGGTCAGTCATGTTAGGAAAGGAGAGGGGAGGCAGTCTTTCTAAAATACTGCTTTGGATAAATGGCCATACTGTCACTCTTTCTCTCCCACTTTGCACACCACAAAAGCTGTATACACATTTTGGAGCTCAAGGCATATGCTCGATGAGTATATGAGAGTCTCAAGAATACTTGCCATAGTTTATCCCTTTGTCGGTTATTCTCATTGCATACCTCTGCAAAAGCAGAAAGTGATTTCATTGTGCCAGAAGAGCTAAAGCTCCCAAAGGAGCTAAAAAGTCTGATCATTCTTGTTGGGTGAATCCCTTTAGCAAAGGACAAGGAGACTCCGTGCAAAGAGGCAAGATGTGCAACAGCAGATTTCCCAAGCTAAACAGTTGCAGATTGAAGGTGGACTGCCCAGCACAATGCAAGAGGATTTACAAAAGTTGGAAGGAACATTGGAGAACATGCAGCAGACAATGGAGAAACGTGAAGAGCAACTGCAGGTAGGTCCTTTGCAAGTAGAAATAAAACCCTGTGTTTTCTTCTTATTATTCTTTAACTTAGTAAAAATCCAATTTTTTTAATGTAAAAAGTCTGAGCTCACTTTTTCACCTCTGAATCTTGGTCCTTGGGGGTTTCATGATCAGTACCTCCAGGAAAACTTCTTGAAGCTGCCAAATGCCTCTTAATTAATAAAGAAACAGCTTTTTGTTTGGAAGTGTTCAGAAGTCCCAAATATTCAGTCATAATAGATATTTTAAATAATTTATCTGTGAATTAGTTTTTAGATAGGCTGTCTCCGCTGGTTACTAAATATGACATTGCCTTTTAATTCAGAGTCTTTAGGCTGGATATTAGATTAATAACACCTGATATTGCACAAATATAATCCTTACAACTACTGTGTGAAACACATGCTGTCATGCTAAATTTAAATAAGGAAGAAAAAAGTCACAGAGAAATCAAATTAATTGCTCGAGGTTGTATAACTAATCACTGACTGAACTAGAATTAGAGTTTATATCTTGTGCCCATATCTGAGTTATCCTTTACATTCTCTAAGCAAAATGGTAATCCAGCTATATCCACTATTTCACACAAATTTTTAGTCATGAATATTATTTCCCATGATAAAATACAAGATGAAAAACATGATCGATAGAGCTCAAATAACTTCTTAATGTAAGAATTTATTATTGAAAGTATTTTTTTAATAAGGAATCTCATACATTTGGTCTTAACTCAGGGCTTGCTTTAATTCAGAATCAAGACTATATTTGTTTATACTGTCATAATTCTTGTGATTGGTAATCAAATGCTGTATGTTAATCAAAATTTTACATTATCAGAAAATAACAAATAGATTCCTATGCGTTAGTTTCATATGAGTAGGGATTTTCTTCTACCATTTTACTATGATTTATTTCACTAGAGAACTTCAAAATCCTTTTAGGTATTGTTGACTACCTGTCACCATAAGCATAAGCATCGACATTTCTTATAGGACATTCAAGTATAAGATTCAAATACTGCTGGCATCTTAGAGATCAGTGATTTTTGTACAGCGCAGTATGGATCAGTGAAAATTCAAGGGAAAACTTTCTTTTATTGGTTTCAGAACAATTTCATCTGTAGAGTAGGTGGCATTTCAGGAGAAATTTATTTTTTTATGTTAGGTCTTTCTCTTTTTTCCTTCTTCAGTAACTTACGATGAAACTCTTTTTTTGTCCCCTTTGATATTTTTGTCTTTGTGATCCTGTTTTGGGTTTGTTTGTTTGTTTTTGTAGGTCACAATAAATAAATGGGAGCAGTTTGAAAGGGACAAAGAAACAGTAGTAAAATATCTCAATCAAGCAAGCTCTGCACTCGAACGTATCTTAAACTTCAGCAGTTTAGAGAGCCTGTCCTCAGAACTGGATCAGACAAAGGTATTCACTGTGTGAAATACAGCAATTGAGATATCTTTGTGCCTTGTGTGTTAACATGTAGTAAGCGTATTGCCTTCAATGTTTGCATGGTTTCCTGTTAATGCTGGTGCAAATTGCATATACAGGTTAGAGACTGCCTAAACTATTGAGAGGTAAGAAGTTATTTTATGAAAAGATCATGAAGAATTACTCAAAATCTGCATCTGAAGTGCACATATGGAAGGTAAAATGATTTTGAGGACTTCTTCCCATTTTACGCTCACTAATCATATATACTAGTAAGCTAAACAGTGGCAAGCACTTGTGTATCAACATCAGTAGTATGCCCTTTGGCAAGGTTATGTGGACTGTGCCAACTAGCTCCCTTTTAGCCCCGAGGAGAAAAAGGAGAGAGTTCTACAATATGGACATAAGCCATAACATGCCACTTGCCCTAAGTAACACAAAACTATCCCAGCCCGTTTTATTTACTAATACAGAAGTAATAGTAGTGATTTGCTTTCCTAAAAGCTATGCCGTGACACACGCTTTCCGTGCTGTTTCTACCCTTTGATGAATCTGATATGAAATTATATATATCTTGGTTATGCTCAATATGCGTTTTTCTGCTGTATGAGTTTGCTGTTTATGACAAAAAATACTTGTTAAACAAAGTGAGATTACAAGCTACAGGATACTGCAAAATCCTCTCTGTAAAGAGTAGGATCTAAAGATTAAATAAAGATGCATATAATCTTTGACAATTCACAAACAAATTTCTTTAAGAGCTATAGAATAAATTTTGATTGGTTGAGTTAAAAACTTTTGGACATGTAGTCTCCCTTGCTAAATTGTACTCAAGCTAGTTTGCTCAAATTAACATTTCTTAAATGCAACAAGAAAATAACTTTCTATAGGGGTTTCTTTTATGTATTTACACGTTCAAAATATACATATAGGACACATAGTTTTTCTAACCACAAACATTGAGGAAAAATACTTTTTGTGTAAATATATGAAATTGTTTATAGTTGCATTAATGTGTCTTGCATCCTTACAGGAACTTTCTAAACAGACTGAAGCAATGGCAGTGCAGGCTGAGAATTTGGTGAAGAATTCTTCTGAGATACAGCTTGGTTCAAAGAACAAGCAGTCCCTTCAGCTGCAGGCAAAATCAATCCAAGAACAAGTGAAAAAAGTGGAAGTTACTCTTGAAGAAGAGTATGTTCTTAACAAGTCCTAATATTTATTCTCCACTATAAGATTGTATCAGATTTCTAGAATACCTTGTCAGCATTTTGTGTTGTCTCATCAGCTCTGTCACTTACAGCTTGCTGTGGCATAGTAACCAGGTTATAGTACCAAATATGTCAAAAGAGTGTGTGCAAATAAACAAAATCTTTGTTTAATAATACATAGTATATAAAACCAGTCAGTTACATTTAACCTGTCACTCGTCTTCAAGCCCCAGTCTCGTGAAGAAGGAATAATTAAACTCATTCTTGAGGTACTAGACTTTTTTAGAAAGAAAAATCTCAGTGCAAGTATGAGAGCACCACATTGCCGTATTTTCCTCGGTTTTCAGTATTCCACTTTCTCGATAGGAATGTCAAGAAGTGCCTTCATCTTAGCTAATGCCCAGATTTTATTTCATTGGCAATATCAAAAGCTGCTTCTGCTGCTGCAAGTAACAAAGGCATCATTTGCCAAATTTTATTTAAAAACTGAAAGTTCAAACTCCGACAAGGTGTTGTTAAATCCTGTAAATATTTGTAGCTGTTTGTATTTGTAAAAATTTCATCCTTTTTCTCAAGTAACTCAGTTATCGAACTCAAGTTACTTGACTTCAACTTTAGCTGTTGCTGCTCTCGTTTGATCTATATACACATACATTTATATGTGTGTATGAAATTAGTATTTTTGCATAAATTAGATCTGATACACAAGTCATGGATATGTGTGCCAATTCTCTATTGTCTTACTGGAATTACTATGTAGAATGATTTGCTGTGTAAGTTTAAGCAAGTACCACCACTGCCATCTGAATATGAGTGAAGGGCTATGCCCACATCATTGCATTCTTTCCCCTATTGACCATGGTCATGCTAGTCTGACTTTAATTTGGTGCCATTTTTTTCCTGATGTAAAAGAGCAGTTGTGAAACAGAATAACTAGCCTCTGCAGCAGATGGAACTTTCTGATTATGGGTGATCTAGTTTTTTTACACAACGGTTTTCCAATATGAAGTATTACAGTGATTTGCAGTCAAATTCTACCATATCTTACTGAATACTTCACTTCATACACAGTTTTCTCAAATATTAGAGAGAAAACTAGCAAGATTTTTTCAGTTTAAGAAAGTCATCCTTCCAACAATGAATATGCACTTTTTTAATAATGATGTCATCTATTTTTAAATGAAAGCCATCATTGATATCCCCTTTCAATGTAGATATGAAATAGTTTTTAGTTGAATGTATGGATTGTACAGAATGTCTATGGTACTGTGACAGATAATAAAAAAATAAATCCCTTCTGCAAAGCATGCAAATATATACAACTCACTATAGTGAATCTACAGAACTTATAATCAGCATGAAAATCATGTTCTAACTCGCATCATCAATAAAAATCTTGGCCGAGTAACTTAAAGTGAAGGTACTCCAAATACACATGGCACATACTATGCCAATGAAAAGGAGAGGGAAAGAAAAGTTTGAGCAGCTCTCCATAGTCAGCTGCAGAGCAAACGTAGCACATCTGTTTTCCAAGGAGATAATGCATAGCTGTGCAGCGTGCTTGGGACGGTATTCTTTACAGTCTGCAGTTTTCTTAGAACTATAAGGAAGGCAGATACAAAGGCAAAGGGTTTTCAGCTGTTACGCCACTGATTTGGTCCATTGATTCTGATTTCCAGCTGTATTTTCTTGGGCTGGACTTGAGTAAAATATTTTTGCACTTCATTTTCCTGCAAATAACTTGAATTTGAATACGTTCTTATCAATAAATGGCTGTTGACATTGCTAATTTTTTTTTCATTTTGAAAATAAGTAAAAAAAAATAAAAAGGCCAACTTTTACATTTTTAGACTACATCTTTTCTTAAAGCTTCCTCTAGCTTTAATGAGGGGGGAAAAAAGAAAATTAAACAAAAACTTTTTAACATGGAATTGTTTTTAAGGCTATATTTAAAAGGAAAATGTATTTTGGAATTTTGTAATAATTAAACTTTTCTGGTGAATTTTTAATATTCAGCAAAATAGAAAATGCATGTTTTACGAGCTGTACGTAGGGCCTGCATTACCAGTGGTTTCTTTACAATGACTTGAAAGGAGCAGAAACTTGTACACTGGAAGTTAATGCTGTTAGCCCTTATAAGGCCTTAGACTTCCTTCTTGTGACAAAAAAAAGGGTGCTTTGTTTGCTGTCCGATATATACAAGAATCAGTCATAATCCCTGTCGAACATACCTATAATGTATGTTGCAAAGAGTAAAATTGTATTAACTTTGAGGTAGTTGAGTCATATCTGTTGTTCATTCTTTGGCTTGATATGAAATCATTGCCTCAGAAAACACAAATTTCCTATAAGATGGGCAAATTGCTGTTATAAAAAAAAAGTTTAATAAAGTGGTCAAGCATTGGTGAATATATATACATCCACAGTACACTGGTTTTAGTCATTCTTTTCTAGGGACTAAATGACCAATATCTATGCACTCAGTTATCTCAAATATTTAGATATCTGATATGATCCTAATTCCATATTATTTAATAGAAATCATATTTATGTTACTTTTCCTTTCTCTTCCCACTATGATTAGATTCTTGGCATACAGCGGATGAATGAAGCTGTACTCTTTTTCACCTCTCGGTGTCTCCACTATGGCTGATTTAGTTGTTTGAGTGCAGTCTGAGTACCAAGTTTGAATTTAGGTGCACGACTTGATCCTCTAAAACCAGGAGTTGTTAAAATGACCCTCCTGTAGATTGAATAAATTACATTTTTATTCTAGCAAGAATGTGGGCAGCTTCGTTATATTAAACTGTTTATTCTCTCTAATTAATTTGGTTAATTTTAGTATTAAAAGCATGGAAATGGTGAAAAACAAGTGGGATCATTTTGGCAATAATTTTGAAGCTCTGTCCATCTGGATAGCTGAACAAGAAAAAGAACTGGAAACACTGGAAACGTCATCATCTCCTTTGGACATACAGATCAGCCAAATCAAGGTGATTAGTTCTTGTTATGTTCAGCATTAAAAGTCCATTTATCTGTCATTTTGCTAGAGGCCAAATAGGAGAATAGACATTTTACACGTTTCAGAACTACTATGATGTAAAATGATGGCACGCTTTGTACACGAATATACCAAGCAGTAAGGTTTTACATAAACTAAAGGAAATTCCTACAGGCTGCCTTCTCTGTTAATGTTTAGTTTACGTATACAGAGCCTTTGTGTATATGGTTAAAAATATTATTTAGTTTATACTCTTATTTTTTGAATAAACTCGACTGGTGTACAAAATAGCTACGTAAATGCAAGGTGTACAAAGCTTTTTTATTTTAAAGCGTACATCAGCTAGTGGATATAGAACTTGATTTTAATCTTGCAAGCTGAAGTTATAACTTGATTTATGTATCTTCTATGCTGAAATAATAAAGAAACCGTTGCTCTTGGTAGCTTGCATACCTACATACCATTTATTGCTATTATATTTACGCTGTCTTAAGTTCTATGTACATTCCTGTAGATACATAGCGTTTTAGTTTTGTATTGCTAACTCAGGTGCATATTTTCTCCAAGCATTGCGTTTCAAGGGCTCACTTCATACTCTCCGACAAACGAAAAAATACTTTCTCTGAAACTGCGTATTTCTAAGGGGACAGAGTTTTTCAATATGCAGTGCACACTGCCATTTTCTTTATTCTGTGACCTACTTGTTCTTCCGAAAATGCACAGGTGTGCAGCTACTTGCAGTCATGGACCAGACTGACACTGTTTCCAAAGGATCCCGTAAGGCATTTGTTTCGTGTGACAGAAACAGCTTATCAGCAAATTTCCCTGTTCTTTAATTTGATCACAACTTTACATGCACCAAATAAATAAAATCTCATGATTTCATCATCAAAGAATTGAAACAGTGATTGAATTTGTGCTTCGTCGCCACAGCAATTCAATATATATGCATTTATTCCACTGGCATACACTGTCATGTAGCCATACTTTTGAGTAGTTCTAGATACAATTCAAACATTTAAGACAGAAAGTAAGTGCATCAAATGATACTAATATTGCATTACAGTGTGGCAACAGTTCTTCTCTGTCTACATGGAGCCTGGTTAAGCCCTACTAGTCCGTTCAAGCCAATTTCCCAGAAAGGCTGTTCCTTGCTATATATGCAGATAAACATTAATTTTTGCACTGCATTGCAAGTTCTTGAAAATGCCAACATAAGCCTTCTTCATTTAAACATCACGACAGAAAGAAAATAGTTCGGCAGGTAATTTTTGTAAATGTCTGAGTGAACAGACACAAAGCAAAGAAAATCCTCCAGATAAAGCCTAGGGTACATCATGGTAACTCAGATGAACAAACCAGCTTTATGAACTGTGATAAGTGAAATGAGTCACCTAACCTCCGATACGTGGGCATAACTGGAGGTCTTCTTCAGCAGCATTGCTTTGTGCCTGATTTTGAAGCTTTGTTATGTTTTGCTCAGTTTTTCCTGATGAGTTAGTCTGTGTCACAATGCTAATCAGCATACTTAGCTCATAATTTCTAGTACAACATATTAGTAAGGAATATTGCAATATGAGGCAAATAATACACAAAAAAAGGTATGTTCCCTCACATCTTCGGCTGACTGGATAAAATAAACTGGGGTCAGCTGAATGCAATCATCACACATAGTGGTAATACTCTACCTTTGGTGGCATTGATTGCAAAACCCCAATGATTTCAGCAGAACCAGATTTTCACCTACACATTTCTCCGAAATTCCTGGTGGACAAAATGCCAGTTACCATCACAAGTACTTACCATTGGTGGCAGACTCGGTGAGAGTTTGAAGGCCTCAATTATCCACCTTCTTTTATGTAACTGAGTGAATTTAACAGAATAGCGTGGGAGTAAAAAAACGCTGCCTCATTTGTATCTGCTGCATTGTTAGATAATTTCAGATCCAGGGCTGCAAATTCGGTATTTTTCCTCAGCATCATATTCTCATGCAAAAAAGATATTTTATAATCTGAATTAATTCAGAATATATTGCATAAAGAGACACTATAATGCTTACAGCACCACATTTTTTTCTGTCCTGTCACCCTGCTAATTCTAGACTGAATGTTGTAGTAAGCCACTCCTGAGCTTTATAATGGCAAGCAAGATAACATATTTTTATCACAATTATAGCAGAAGGCGGGCACTGTCTATGCTTTTGAGAGTGCATTTTCAGGAGAGTTTTTGGTTGATGTTGCATACATACATATCTTAACATTTTTATATCTGAGAATACTATTGCCTATTTCAATTTCAAAGAGTGATCTTGACCCTTTCAATTCCCTCCTGATAAATGTTTTTCACTGTTTTTGAGAAAAGCTCCATGGACATGCTACATCAGCAGAAATTAAAAGAATTCTATGGTGAAAAAAATCTTATTTCCAAGTACGCCAATGCTTACTGAATAAATAGCCACTGAATGTGAAACACCATAAGTTTCTGTCTTGGATGTCGTAGCTTTCAGATTTGCCTCCAACTTGCAAAAAAACCCCAAGTGCAAAAAAATAGCAGACAGTTGCTGTTGTGCAGCTGATGAAATGTAAAGCCAGTGCTAGTTTGTCTTTATGAATTTCCTAATTGACAAAGAAGACAGCTGAAAAGTACCAAAGGTGATTATCACTCTTGTTTCATAGTTTCCTATTTATAACGTAATGTGGTTCTTTACTTAATCCTCTTCTTGAGGGCACACTCACCCTACCTCATCATCTGATTTTATTTATTCTTTTAATTTATTACTTTGCTGTGAAGTAAGAGATGTGAAAATATGAACCATCTTGTCTGCTTATAGACATATGCACCTCAGGCAATTCTAATTCCTCTTCACAGACACTGTTTTAATGGCAGGCTGTTTTTTAAACCTTTTCCAGTGCGAATTTTGAGAAGAAAAGGGGAAATTACAGGGCATATTAGAGAATTTTATAACTAGTTATTTCAAGACAATGAACTCTCCTCTTATTTATCTGTTAAATGAAGAGTATTAGTAGCTCAGGTGAAAGAAGGAAGTAGAACATATTCTGATAATTAAAAACCTATTGTGCTTCTTTATTTACTATTACTTTACATTTTAGGTTATTAATAAAGAACTAGATGGTAAAATAACTGGAATCTCAAAACTAGAAGAGGAAGCTGAGTCTTTTTCCCAGTTTGTTACCTCTGGAGAATATGCACATACTAAAGCCAAACTGACTCAGCTCAAAAGGTATTGGGAAGAGCTAAGAGATCATGCACAGAGACTGGAAGGAACAATCACAGGGAATGCATCAGCACAGCAGAAATATGAAGACAGTCTTAAACAGGTAGACAATGCAAAATCTAATTGATTGTTTGCGGCAATTTGTAGAATTACTCTTTATTTTTCCAAAATTGAATATAACATGCATATTATAATAGGATGGACTAGAATATATGTGTAGATTTGTAAGGTAATTGCAAGACCTCTCTGTATATATTTGTGCTGTGAATGACTTAAAAGACAGGTTCAGGAAGACGCTAATAGATGCACTCTCAAAAAATTACGCTTTTTTAGAAAACCTAAGTGATTCTCCTGAATATTGCACTAATAAACCATACCCATGCGTCTTAGAAACACTTTGACTTCCATCTTGCGTTGTTAGTAGGTCATAAGGAAAATAATTTAAATATTATTATTGCCCCAGTCACAAGGAGCTGAGTGCTGTTAGCATCTTTTAACTTCAAAAGGCACTCAGCACTACAAAAGCTTAGGATATAGTATTCTCTTCGCACTAAATATTTAAAAGTTGTTATTTAAAGCATCATGTATGTATTCCTGCTGGTTTTAGACTCTCTGGTTTGCCTTTTCTTCATAGGTGCAGCAGGCAGTGTCTGAATTTGAAGCTAAGCTAGCTGAGCCTCTCACTTCATGCTCTTCATCATTGGCAACATACGCAGCCCTTCAGGATTGCACGGTGAGCCTGTGGCCAGGGATTCCTGCTGCTGAGTCCAGGGAAATGGTGCCAAACTGACCTCCTCACAGAAATGCCAACAACCTCCAGACCAGGGGCTGCCACACAGCCCGCTGTGGAGGCAGGAGGAGACAAGGGCTGCCTGTTGGGGTGGGCAGGCCCTGGGAAGGCTTAAGCAGCCTTCCTCAGCTGTTTCTTCTCACCGTTTTGGACAGGCTTGGAGAGTTTTTTCCCCACTCTAGAGAAAGGAAAGTCTAAAAGCGTGAATTATCCTTCAGGTTCTTGTTTTTAATTTTATGCATCTAAAACATTATGAAAAATGGAAAATAAGACATGTGTCTCAGACATTTTTCCTCAAAGCATTTCATGAAACTTGGGTCTTGGTATAGAGAACTGTGACTTTTAAAAAAATTATGTTATTGGAAGTAGTTTTCCTTGAACAATGCAGACACTGGACAAAGCTTCAACTGAAAAACTTTTCATCTGTTATGCCAGAAATCCACGGGTGTTTGGACATTTGATTCAATCCTTTACAAAAGGAAAACAAACATTGGATTATTCTTCAAACTACAAAAGAACACTAATCTCAGGGAATTTGGTGTAGCATTTCTGTCTGTCTGTAAGCTTGTGATGTGTTCTTCCCCCAATAATAAGTATCTTCCTTTGTAAGAAAATATTGTAAAAACTTTTAGTCTTATTGTTGTTGAAGTAAAATACATGTAATTTCTTCTGAACTTCGTGGTAACTACTTGCAAAGGCTGTATGCAAGGAAGATCTGGCGTGGCTGCTTCAGAGAAGCTTGATGCTTGTTGAGGAAAAATGTTTTGCATATGGAGAACTTATTCAGATAACACATGTAGTCATTATTGTTATTGGGTTTTAAACATTATGAATATACTGAGTATAGTAATTATAACCATTACAACTTTTGTTATTATTGCACACCTGAGAGTTGGAACTTTGGTGGTCTTAAATAATTTTGTGCTTTTCTCACTCATTATACTACATTTCAATCATTTTCATATGAACAAGTTTCCTAGCTCTCTAGAAATGGCAACACTGGAAGGTCTAGTCGACATCAGGTGCCATTTCTATGAAAAAGACTTTTAGCTGATGCTGACAGAAGTTTGCAATAGCCATTCCCTACCTCTTCCATGCCATGGCATGGGCTGCAAGTCTGGTAGTCCTAAGATGCTGGAGTGAGCTTTTGTATTTACTGCATATGTATAAATTAGAGCAACTCTTAGACAGATGTTAGGGAGTTTGAAGCTTTGTCCTGCAGGATCATGCTGTGTCGCATGCCCATGCAGAAGATCTGACCCTGTTGTTTCCGACTGTTTTTTCTTTAGCACTGTTCTTAGGAAAGTCTTTCCCCACTACGAGCTAGTTGATTGATACGCTTGGTAATGTGTATCTAGGAAAGACCTGAGCGAAATGTAAGCTATGTGGTTACTTCATTATCTGGTGGATGTAGCATTGCCTCAAACTTCAAGTACAAGTACAGAATTTTTCCGACCATCGTTGCCGTAGCTCTGTCGTTTATGTACGTGACTTCTGTTTCTTTTACATGTTCATTAGGACCTTTGTCATACCGTGGAAAAACTGAGCAACACTCTGGCCTCTCTCTCAGCCTGTGCCCGGAAGGTGGCCCATAAAGAAAAAGCTGCTCAGGACGTTACAACATTACAGCAGAAATATGAAAAGGTGCTAGAAAATGCTAAAGAGAAACAGACCTTATTAGAGACTCTTATGGCTCAGTGGCAGAAGTGAGTAGACTCTCATGTCTGTTATGATGGACACGGAGACCTTCCTGCAGTCAGTGTGTGAGGGGACAACTTGAGTTGGTAACTCTACATTGTGATTTTGTTAGGCAGGAGAAGGAGCTGTCTGCCTTCCTGACCTGGTTGGAGGAGTGTGAAGCTACAGCCAGGCCTTCAGAGAAGTATGTTTCTGCTGACAGAGTTAAACTGGAAGGTGAACTGCAGTCACTGCAGGTACGTTTCAACTGAATGATTGTCCCCCTCCATTTCCTGGTTTGTTTCCTGTGTGTTTCTGTGAAGTTGCTCAATTGTAGTCTGACAAGTCACTTGATTCTGGGCTTTGGAAATGCCCTAGGGAAATATTACATTATCACTGCTGTTTTTATCAAAGACAAGGAAATGACAGGAAGAATGTTATTTGCAAATATAATATGCTGGCTCAAGAAAAATAATACCCCAGTATATCCTGTTATCTGTCAAGGAAGGACATTGGTCTACTTGCCAGAGGATCCTTTCTTTAGAGAAATTCCTCTGTTAGACAATGCTACTTTTTGCTTTTTGCACCTGAGGAAAGTTGCTCAGATGACAAAAAGCTCAAGGGTTTTGAATTCACAATGAAAGTCTGATTTCTGATTTTTTTTTTTTAAACAAGAATTTCATCCTATTCTAACGTATGCCTTCCCTTGGAATTTTTGCCATTTGTTTTCAGATTAATATGAAGCAGTTGGCCAAATACGGCATCTTTTACACCCTCCATGAAGTCCATAATTTCTGTTTTAAATATTACTGAGGAGAATGAAAATTATTTTGGGGTTGGGGGGGGGGTTTGCACAAATTTGCAACATTTCCTCACAATTCTATTGCTGCGCACAAAGTACATTGCAAAACTTAGTCTTGATTTTAGCCACTTTCGTCATACAGCAGAGCTGTGTGGAAAGCTTGCACCTTGTCCTAAAGGAGAAAAAAAAAACCCTTGATGAATTGTTACTGAGGTACAGTTGCAGATTTAGCTGTCTGAGATGTGTTGAGTACCTGCTTGTCCTTACAGACCTCAATTCCTCCAAGGATTTGACTGTGTTCACTTGTCTCAAAGTGGTGTACTGGAAATCTCTAGCCGTTTTTTTACTGTATTTGCTATTATGCCTAATAAGATGCCGTATTTAATCTAAAGGCTGTGCATTTCATTGTTTTCTCAGGATTTGCGAGCAGATATTGAGTCCCACACTTCAGTCTACGTGAGCCTATTACAGTTAAATGAGTCACTGTTCCCAACAGCTTCCCAACAGTGTGTGAAAACAATAAAGGAAAAATTTGAAGAGCTGGATGAGAGGTGGAAAGCTTTACCACAAACTGTTGATAAAAGGTTTGTGCTTCAGAATTTTTTTCACGTGTTAATTGAGAGAAACCAATACCTGGACAAGGAATCCCAATCCTGAAGCACAGTTTTTTACAGTATTACAATTAGGAAAACAGAAGTTCAAGGTTCATATTGAACGTTGAGCTCCCAGGAATGAGATGTGGGGAATCCCACAGATTTATCGTGCTGTCTTTTTGGCATAATCTCTCCCTGGTTTTTTTGATAGAAGAGTTCTGTTTGAAGGAGTGTGGGGCAGGAAATGAAGATAATGTTGCGTTTCCTCAGTTACAATTTCCCAAGTAACTGCCTAAATTACTTCCAAAATTTGTAATATCTGCTCTTCATTTTTTCAGTTATATGCTATATCTTGTGCAAAACCACACTATTACCTTTTTAAACCCACTTTGAAGTTTTCATTTGCCATAAATACTATAAACGCTCAGTTGTTGGCTGCTGGCACATATTAGGCTCAGGGACACTGCCTCCTTTTTTGAAACCATGTGTTATCATATATTTAGATTTCAGTTGTTTGATGATGGTATTTTACTGTTTGTAAAGGAGCTTAAATAATAGATCCTGGCTAATTACAGCATCTTCTAGCTTTATCAATATGATTGTTTTACGATATAATGATCTTCTATGTAGTGTTTCATGTTTAAAATTATGTAGACAAATGGGAAGGTAAACGACAAGGCCCTTTTTAAAGTCAGGGTTTAGACTAAGCTTAGTTCTGCTAGGTACTGAGTACTTCCATGGACACATTCGTCCTTTGAATTGTGTTCGTCTGAGCAGACTGGACCATCACTTGCTTCAGTGGAAGTTGTGCATGTGGCTGCTCACCCCCTGCCTAAATTAATGAGACTCTCACCTTAGAAACTTAACTTTAGTTTCCATCAATATCATTCCCTTTGCTGGGACTACCCACATGAAGAAAAGTTGAAGAACGTATCTTGATGGTTTGGGGCACTTCTGACAGTTGATATGAATAAAACAGTGGAAACAGCAAAGAGCCAAACTGATGCTTTCAAGTGTGTTATGTTATTCTCCGGTTAAGAAATCAACATGGCAGTTATCACATTTGTAACATAAATTCTTTCCTTCTTTCCTTCCACCTGTCATGGATTTTAGTGCTCTCCAATCAGCTGTGGTTTTGATTAAGTGAAGTGATTAATTTGAAGTGATTAATTTACAGCACGTGCTTTCATATTTACTTCTGACATCCTATAGGATCAACTTCCTTCAATCTCTTGTTGCTGAACATGGGCAGTTTGATGAGCTCTTGCTCAGGTTTTCAGACTGGATTAAGCAGTTTCTTGCTGAACTACAAGCCACTTCAGAGATAAATACAGCTGATCAACAACTAGCTGCGTCTCACAATAAGGTAAACTTTTAGGTGTGAATAGTAAAGAAAGAGAAATTGTACAGTGCATTCAGCTAAATACTCATCGAAAACTACCATGAGGTCACTTTTGAGAACCAATATGCCGTTGCAGTCACATACAAGTTTCTGTTATTTGACCGATTTAAAGCAAGATTGTAACACTAAACTGTTCTTAGTGAAAATCTCTCAGGAGTACTTGCTTTGCTTGTAAGTTTCGTACTAAAACATTCTCTGACCTTTTGACTGGAATAAGAAACCCAGCCTTACTTTCTTTCTTTCCCATAGAACCACTTAATGGAAGTTGAAAGTAAGAAACAGCAGTTACAAAGTCTGAAGGAACATGTAGATAAATTGTGTTCTTTCAGCTGCCCAGAGGACCAACAGACATTGCAGGGAAAGACTGAAGATTGCTTTCAGATCTTCCAGGAGGCGAGTCAAATAACTTGCCAAAGACAAGATGCTCTGGATCAGCTGCGAGTGTTCCTGGAGCTCCGTGGTGCTGCATCAGGGGTGCTCCACCAGCTGAGGCAGACAGTGGAGAAAATAGGAAATATGGATAAAGCTAAATCTGAATTACTGGAGAAGAAACTCAATGATGTTACTCAAGATCTTAACAAGCTGGAATCTGTTGCCATCAGTTTGGATGGTTCCCTTACCAAGGCCCAGTATCATCTAAGGCACAGCATTTCTGAGCAGAGAACCTCCTGCAGGGCTGTGGTGGATAATCTGTGCTTGGAACTGGAAGCAGTTCAAAACCTGCTGGGAACCAAACAGAGTGAGGCAGAAGCTCTTGGAGCCTTGCAAAGATCTTTCATGGAACGTAAAGAACAGCTACTGAAGAGCATTGAAGATACTGAGGAAAAGGCTGACAAGGAAGGCCTGAAGGAGGCAACACTACAAGCCCTCCAGCAAAGGTAAAAAATAATATTAATGCTTGAGATTGGCACTTCTTCATCTTCTTGCAGTCTCTAGATTTTTTATGATACATTGAAGACGTGTTACTTTTCTGTCTGGGTACCTTATTTCTTGCCAGGCATATGTGAGTCCATATATCTACTTAATAAAATTTTGTAAGGAGGTGAGCTGTCTGGATGGAGGGACATGAGCATAATACTTAGCAAGTCCTGCTAATCTTTTATAGTGAAAGAACAATCAAGAAAATCTTTGTCTGAGAAATTTATTTTGTCCGAATGAATCCAAGCTCCAAACAGCTATTAGAAATCGCATATAACGTAACTATCTCTACTATTACAGAACTGAGTACTGTACATATGCTGAAGAAATTGAAAACACTTACTGTAGTAAAGCATTAATGTAAATATTTGAGTATATTTCCAAGTCACTGTGTGAGGTGAAGTTATATGTATATCTATCTAATTCTATAGCTGTATAGGTATCAGAAAAATCACATTCTGAGCTCAGCTGTAGCAGAAAAGAATCCAGATAATGCTTTATTTTCTGAAGATATTGTAGGAAATGTTAGAAAAAGGGAACTTTATGCACAGTAACTCTTAACAGCAACTGTTTTATTCTTCCTTTCTCCTCTTTTCTCCTGCAAAAAAAGTGAAGATAAGTAAATTTCAAACCTGCCTTTTAACTTGCAGATTGAGGATCTTTAACCAGTTAGATGAAGAATTGAATTCTCACGAGCATGAACTCCAGTGGCTCATGGACAAAGCAAAACAAATAGCCCAAAAAGATATTACACTTGCTCCCGAGATCGACAAGGAGATAAATCACTTAGAATCTCTGTGGAAGGATACCAAGAAAGTTATACATGAAAAGTAAGTAGAACTTAGACTTAAGGTGAGAAAGGAGAGGGTTCTTTTAGTGGAGAAAAGAGACCCAGTTATTTACATTTACTATTTTCTTGCCGTATTAATCCCAATAAAAAGCTGGGCTTGTATGTTGCATACTGAGTAGAAGATAAAACACAGTATTAACTAGGATATTTCTACAAGTTGTAATTATACAATTAATAAAGCCACAGATAGGTCCTCAGGACATTACTTATAGATACACCAAGCTTTTAGTCGCATGTTATTGTTTACTCTCCTAAAAGATAGAAAATCTCCATTGACATTTCACTGTCACTCCAACTAGTACATGCTCTCCTTCTAGCATGCATTTTCCTTCTGTTTTGGAAATATGTTTCTGAAAACTCTACATTCAGTTGTCCTAAATCATTTTTAGATTTAAGGCTTTCTGTCTGCCAAAGGGATGAGGCTCATAACAATCATTAGTGTAAAATAGTGATATAAGACAGTTTTGCATATCAATGAAAGTTGATAAAGGAACTAAAGAAAGTTTCATCTTACCCTTTTCTTTGTCTTAGCCGTCTCATCATCATCTTTTAAGAAAAATTCTTAAAATGTTCTTTTTAAAATTGGCAGGGTAAAATTAAGTGCTAGATTCATTCAGTATTACATTATACTCAACGTATATAAATTTTGTCTAAGTGCAGAAGCAAAACAATTCTAGGCCTGGCTAATACTTCAATGAGCATATGCAATTTGGTGATTCCCATGTGACTGCTGGGTTGGTGCACTGGAACAATGATTCGAAAACAAATTTCATTTGTGCTGAAAATGGATTATTTTTTTTTCCTTCGGTTTACATACTGTACTGTTATTCTATTTTCTTCATTGACCCTATACAGATATTTGTAAATATGTTGCCCCTGAAGCAGATCTGTATATTATGTCCCTCTTGAAAATACGCACAGCTACATGAATTGCATTTCTGGTGGGTTTTTTCCAGCTGAATTAGGTCTGGTTTCTAGGCCATTTTTAAGAGATGTATAAATCTGAACTAAGTGGAAGAAACAGATAGCTTTGTTTAAAAATGTCCATTGCTCCTTTTTCTTCAGCACTGCTGCTAATTTGTGTTTCATGTTGAGTGTTGCTGCAACACATTTTTCTTACCTCTAGAAGTCCTTAATAATAGTAAACCAAGTAATTTCCACATATATGTGCCAGAAGCTAGACAGGACGAGCTGTGAGTAATTCTATAGTGAAGGAAATGTAAAATAGCTGTCCCTGCCTTATAGATGCATTATTGAGGGTAAATGAGTTGTCCAATTTTCACATTCTGGGTAGTTGTTGCCATCTTTATACCTAAAACTGAAAGATACTCAGAAGGTACCTTGTAATTCCTATCTAACATAAAAATAACGTTAATTTTTGTTTAAATTATTAATTAATTTTAATTATTTTGACTTTTTTCTTTCTCGTATAGACACAGTTTTAGACCCTCCTGAACCTGATTATTTTGGAGAGCTCTTGGGAGCATTCAGAGAAAAGCCAGCTCCTAAAGCAATTACTCTCCTTCTTGGCAATGTCATGTTTCCTAGATTCCTTTCATCGACAACAGTGTTTTATAACTAAACACATCCAAAGTATTAGTCTTCCTTCTCTCTTCAGTGTAAACACCAGGCATGGATTGAATAGGCTTTTTTCTTCTGTCTATTGCCTGAGCAGAAATAGGCTTTTCTGGAAAGGGGGTAGAAAAAAAAATATTAGGCCTGTTCTTAGCAGCAGGTTATTCTGTTCTCAGTAGAATGACAAGTAAATTGAATGTAATGTGTTAGACCCAAAAGCGTGCATCTGAAAATTGGAGGACAAAATAGTCAGACTTACCTTTCATTGCTTTAGTGTTTACTTCTGCTTCTTTTTACCCAACAGTTAGTTCATGTTGAAGAAACAAGTTCTAAAAAATGTGCTGCGAGTGCCAGCATCATTATAGTGTGGTTTGCAGTCAGTAAGATGCTAAACTTCGGAAGTGGGAAGCTTGAATTACAGTTTGTCTTTCTTTTGCTCAAGTCAGTTGCTTTGATATCTGAAATATATGAGATGGAGATATTAAAATTTCCTTGGCTGCCCAAAACATGTTTAGGACTACGTCCTGATTCTCCTGTGGTGAATTGCTAGGTCACGTTCTCTTTCCTTCAGAAACGTGACAGCAAATGGTGCTAACATAGCCTTTTCACATTACAGAAAGGAGCAGTCCTGCATTCTTATTGATCTGATGAAAGAATATCAGAGCTTGAAGTCAACAGTAATGAAAGTCATAGACAGTGCTGACAGTGCTTCTGTGATCAAATCCATTTGGAAGGATCATGAGGATGTCAGGCGAACTCTATCAAAGGTAATTACGTGTATTTTCATTTGAGCGATTTAAATGATCTTTGATTTCGATGGATTTTTCTGTCTGAAAGGTGCCCTTGAACTGTGTTTAGAGTTCCTTGAATGTACTGTCAAATCTTGTCATACTGACATTCAGAGTTTAAATTGTACTTATTCTAATGAGGAAAGAATATATCCCTTTCAGCATTTTGGTGAGATCCATTAATGTGTGTTTGATTTTTGCTATTCATAATGTTAACACCTAGAAATGCAAAATGTTAATTTATGTGACAAGCATAAGTTATCTGCTCTTCATATAAAATACCTTCAGAATATATTCCTATCATAGTACGAGATGATATTTCCAGTCAACATACTTCAATATTTTTCCATATGGGGTAACTTTTTGAATGGGTGAAAGTCGACAAAAGAAAACGAATTGCATAAATTTCTGATGTGTGCAATTCTTATGTCTGTCTTTTTCTGTAAGATGACTTACTGCATGGGGTACAATGTTCATACTGCCCATTGAGCAGAGATGAAGAATTTGGATCCCTGCATTCCATTAATTTCACTGGATTGTATTTCTAAAATTCAAAATTCTGCTATCCATCAGCCTGTCGGGAAACAGTTCTGAGTTAAAATCTTTATCATTCAGATGGTAATTTCATTTGGAAGCCTATCGAGCTCTTCATTAAAAATTCTTCAATCAATCAGAACTGTATAAACCTCATTCTAAACTGTGTGTATTTATGGCCTCATTTTGATAGACATTTTAACTAGAACTGAAAGCCAGAACAGAGCTTGCCAGTCCAACAAAGAAATGCATGTAACTTCCATATGATTTCCCTCCTTAACGTGAGCCTTGGGCTATGGAGAATTCCCAGCTACAACGGTGGCCACATCTAGGCCTGAAGGAGTTGGAGTGCAATGGCCATACTGCAGCCAGATTAGTAGTTTATCTCTAAGGCTAATTTGTAATACTTGTTAAAGAAACAAGTATGACATGCCTACTGTGATCCTTTCTCAGTATGTTGTCACCTCTTCAGTAACAGTGTTTTAAAGATTTTCCTATGCCTAGAATTGCAAACTTAGTCCTGAAGATTTTGTCTAATTCCTTTCTGAACACATTTGTACTTTGGTTTTCCAGAGTTAGGCGTGACGGGTTTTACAATTCTAGATTTTGTTTGCAACACCCTGATGTAATTCCAGAATTGATTTTAGATACTACTTAGTCAATGAAATGAGGAGTTCTTATTATTCAATTTTAGACATGTAGAGCCTGAAGAATAAAAAGAATAATAATAAAAAAAAATAAAAAGCCTGAAGTCTCAAAGATAGCTGATTACCAAGCGGGGAAAATTCAGAATTTATTATTCCCACTTATGTGCTTTATTTATAAGAACAATCATACTATTCTATTATGCTCACGAGAAAACCGTGTCAGTTGCTCTGTATTTTGTGGCATGGTTAAATATTAGATGGTATGCTGAATGAGAATTATCAAATGCATAACATATACCACAGGACTAGGGATGGGTGCCTGAAGAACTGGATTTTTCTTTCTTTCTTCAAGGCGTCATTAAACAAGCAAATATTTATGTCCACAGCATGAAGCTGCCAAGAATGATCTGAATGATAAACAAAAAGACCTGGATACTTTCACCAATAAAGGAAAACATTTGTTAGCAGAATTGAAAAGAGTGCATAACTGCGACTCCACTGCGGTAAAAGCAGATATGAACTGTACAGTGGACAAATGGCTAGATGTAAGCATCTGGTGTTTATATGTTGCATACAGTTTTTAAGTTGGGCTAAGGTTACAGTATTTGTATTTTCTTAGGCTCTTAGAGTGCAATTGTTTAGTTAAGTTTACTTTGACGTATATCTCAAAGGGTTAATCATAGGGGTTTGGCATCCATTGAATGCACAAAGTTGTGACATCCATTTGATATATTTAAAATTATGTCTTAAAACAGTGTATGAATGTTACTAGTATAAATTTGCTCAGTGCACACTCCTGGGTATACATGTGGATTGGATTCTTACCTAATGTGTGCCAGTATTACTTTAACAAAGTAAATGGAACTAAATATTTTGGGCAATAAATTGCATTAAGCTACACCATAAAAGATTTGAATATGTTGAGAAAGACAACATTATATTAGAGAAACATGATATAAAAGATAATATTTTACATTTTGGTATTTATACTGCTTTATTAGCAAATTCCTACATTACATAATAAAGATAAATGTAGCTGTTTTTAGAGATTATTTGAACATAAACCTCTTTCCCTGTAAAAAACATACACATTTTTAGAAACAGTCACATACATTTTTATTCATTTTATGATCTGGGTAACTAAACCAAAATTAGAATTCAGGACTTAGACCTAACTAAGAAAGTTATTTCGCCTACATTTGCTAATTATTTCTGATGTGCTTGTCTTACAACTGGCTGCAAAATAAAGAAATCTAACACTAATTTGTGAATGGTATTGGTACATTCTCCTCTCCTAAAAGGTGTCCGAAAGAATCGAAGACAACATCGACCGACTGAGTGTAAGCATGTCTCTATGGGATGACATCCTGAAAACTGGAGATGAAATGGATGGATGGTGCAATAAGTGCATTTCTCAACTGAATGAAAGCATCAGCAACTTGAGTAACAGTCAGAGAATGGAGGTCCTCCTGAAAGACTTCCAGGTGCTTGCCCACAAAACAGTGATAAAAATGTTCCAGACCAAAATCTCAAGTGAGAAGGCTGTGCTGTTGTAGACCACTGTGTCTCCTGTTCAGGCAGTGGTACCACTAACCCAAGGGCTAGCTGACGGTATTCCAGTCCTTTTTGAAGCTGTTTGCTTCTCACAGAAACAAGAACAACACATCTCTTGCTAAATCTAAGCTCTGTAGTTATTTTGGCTCAAGCAATACATGACAACGTGTTCTTAGAAGCACAAACATTTCAGAAAGCAGGGCATTGGACTGAACTCTGTTCCAGTAGAAACTAATGGAAATTTTAGACAACTTCAGCTGAAGTTAAGCAAAAAAATGAGTAATTTCTAAAATCTATTCTAAGGAAGTAGGTTCTCCAGACAATAAAAAAGTTATGCTGGACTGGAGGGCAAATTTTAATGTCAGGTTCTACCAATTTCAGGAAGTTGATGTCTTTCATTTCCGGATAGTGTTAAACTGTTTTAGAAATCTAGCCTGTGTTCAGGATGCATTGTGCCTCTATTGGCTTAAAATATACAGCAGATCAACTATAGAATAAACCATATTCTACTTCATTTGAAATAAATGAGATCCTTAAGAAGATGCACAGTGAACATATACAAGTAGTATGATAGAATATGAAATGGCACTAAATCAATATTTTGCTCAGGACAAGCTTTATCTAAGGTCTTTCTGGTTAGTATAGCAATCAGACCACCTGAATTCATTGCTATTAAAACTGATTTGGAGTAAGAGCAGCCAGTACCCAAAACACAGATGTACCTGATTCACAGGAGGGCCAGAATAGCAGAAGACATGAGCACTGTGTGTACATTTGCAGCCACATAGTCCATAATACTTTTATTGCACTTTCTTTTGCAAATGCAAGAGGAAAGGCAGTTCACTGACAGAAGGGTCCTGCTGCTTCAGCAATCAGAAACAGATGAGCATGGGCAGAAATAATCAGTGTCGCTTTTATACAGTCCATAGCAGCGATACCTTTCTTGATCAGTCACCTAATATTAACATCCTCCCTAGCACAAAATACCCAATGAGGATTCTTCTGGGGCCACCTGAACTTCTACCATTCAGTGCAGATGTTAAGTGCAGCAATTTAATCCTGAAATCCACTGTGCAATCTTTTATTTGGAGTGATCTGTTTGAATTTTTTAGAAAAGAAAGCCTGACTAATAGGATACACACCCCAATTACTTGCCTAATACTTCAAAGCTACAATTACACAAATTATGATTTTCTCTTTCACTTTGCTATTATTTTTTTAATAAGTAGAATATTTCTTTATAACTTGGATCTATATGACCACAATAAATACAAGGTCCAGATATGTCAGTGCATATATAGCAGCATTTTTTAAGTCCCCCTTGAGGTTAAAATTTATTTCTGTGTCTAATTTTTTTCTGAGAGCTCACTTCCTTGTAATAAAAGCCAGAAAGCACATGTATTATATTCTGCATGCCATTAAGTGGAACCTAACAACCACAGTAGATTTTTCCAGTCGAATAAACAATGACATTTCCATCTTTATTCAGCCAGTTTTAAGAAACTAAAGCTGTTAGTGCATTTTAAATGCTAAAAATGTGTGTGGTTATTTTAACAGAGGGGGAAAAAAATCTCAGAACTGAGTCTAATAAAGGAAAAGAAATGGGAGGTTTTTAGACAGTAAAACTACACAGTGTTTTCAACTGGTTGAAACAGTGTTTCAGAAACAGAACAACAGTGTTTTCCTTCTGGTTGCTAGCTTTGTTCACATTTTCTTTCATTTTTGCAATTGATGGAACACACTTCTGAAGGTCTAAAACTGTCATGTAGTTTGGTATGAGACTTTGACCACATCTCTTTTACAGTCTGAAGTCAAGGATAAAGAACTGAAGTTGGAGCAGCTTAGTTCCAAAATTTCAGATCTCAAAGAACTGACCCATAGTCAAGAGTGTCCTGCAGATCTCCAGGTAAAATAAAGATATTGGTAATCCCAGACAGTGCTCAAATGACTAAGAAGAAACTCCTCTTGAAATTTCTGTCTCTCCTGTACTGCATTTCTCTTTCAAGGTGACAGACACAGCATTATTTATATGTAACATAGCTATTCTTTGTTCATATTTCTTTAGCTAGTTAACTTTGATTTTTTTTTCCTGAAAAAATTATGCCATAAAGTAATTGAACATTAGAGTTGTGGAAGTATTTTTTACTAAATTGAAATAGAGTAAATAGTCTATGTGGTAGCTGATCAAATATGAGACAGATTAAATTCTCTGCACTGCCCAACATTAAAACACATTATATGTGAGTGCAAATACAGTTTGCCTCTTTGAAAGAATTATAATGCAGTGGAATACATTCACTTGCTTTATCAAACAAAAAGTATTCCTTAGTGGACTGGAATTAGTGCTCTGAACTAGTTGTTACAAGAGAGGGGTAAAACAGAAACACTGAAGGTGAACTGTTGAACTTTTGCTATTGGTTAGGTCCTTATTTTTTATGTTACAGGGCAGATGCAAAACCCAAGTATGACAACTTTGGGTGTTTGATTTCAAATGGAAAGTGATATGTGAGATTATTCACTTTCAATGTCAGAAGTTTTAAAAGATAAGCTGATTTCTGTGATTTGCATAAGCAGGGAAATAACTCTATAGATATTTCATTTATCAGAGTTTAACAGAACTTAATATAACACTCAAGCCTTTTCCACATTTTACCATGACTGTACACATAAGCATAAATTACCAATCAGATATGGGTCAAGAACCCTATAGTATAAAGTTGTGCAAATTATATGGAAGTACTTATGTTCTCCCAAATTGTTTCCTTCACCTGAGAGGTTCAGAAAATTCACGTTTAATCATATGTTTCATAATAAATGCCTGTCCACTTATAGAGCAAAACTCGAGTAAATTATTTTGCAGAATATCACTCATAACCAACATACACCTATTTCCAACTACTAAATATGATAAATACATAAAAACTTTATGTTTTTTTAGAACTTTATGATAAAAACATATGATAAAAACTTTATGATAAAAACATAAAAAAAGCAATACAATAATTGTAGTTGTTACATAAATGCAAATCTGAAAGTAAAGCCTCACAAACTAAACATAAATTGCCAAATTATTTGTCAACATTCAAATGCTAAATAAGTAAACTACAGGATAATCGCTCATATCCTAAGAACATAAACAATTCCTTAATGGAATTTTCTGTAATTGCTCATTTATAAATATTACCCTATTATGGCTTATTTGATTTACTATTTATTAGTAATATGTGCACAGCCAAGTTCTAGCATAATTTTACATATTGCTGGTTTTGAACAGGTTAATTTGCAGTATTCTAACTTATTTTTGTATTGTCTTCAATTTTAATCTGCCTTACACTGAGATACTTTAAGCCTCAGTGCTCTTAAGTCTCACCAATTGATATTTCTTTTTATGGACGTAGTTGTGTTTAGGTCATGTTCTATATACATGGCAAATTATTAAGGGAAAAAGATCAACTGTTTAATTTTTCAGAAGTGGATAATAACTTCAACAGTTTGCAGTCTGGCTTTTTATAAGTTAGTATCCCTTATTCAGGTTACTGTATATCTAAGACTTAATCCTGAATGGTTGACATTTTTTTATTTATTTAAGTATCTTTAGTTACAGATATAAAGAGAGCAAAATGATCATCGTGTGTCACTTCCTTACCTTCCATTTTTTCAATAACCATTCACCATAATAAATGTTTTATTTAAATGCTTTAATACATAACATTTTGCTTTTAGTTTATAGAATCAGATTTGAGGAAGAAGCTGGAACATGCCAAAGGAATGTCAGAGACAGCAAAAGAGACACTGAAAGATTTCAGTACTCAGAAGATGCAGTTACAGAATCTTATTGATCAGGTGACAGACTCGTTAACAAAAGTGGAAGAGACACTGTTAAGCTGTGCACGTAACCTGGATCTTGAAGCTCTAAATAAAGTGAAGGTTGGTGCTGAAGAAAATTAATATGCTTTTTCTTATGCAATGATCTTTGGGGTTTTATCATTTTTTTCTAAGCATTACACTTAATTTTCATTGGATAAAAAATATATCTCCTGCACAGCTGCTAGGATATTAGCAAATAATACAGTGATACTCTTCAAGAAGTTCCACTAATGAACAGAAGTTCTCATCTATTAACTTTATACAAACCTTTTAGAAAATTATAATGAATATTATGGTCTTTGTTGTGACAAGAACGCTTTTGTTACATTGAACCCTTCAGTCATTACTCCAGCACGTTTACAAGTCCATTGACTCCCTTGCAATATAAGGTATGAACTTACAACTCACCATAGTAAAAGACTCTGGACTGAACTCAATTTTAGCACAAACTTCTACCTCGGAAGTCCTCCTCAGTCTTCATATATAGCAATTCTTTTGTCTACATCCTAAAGCTCTCTTGATTGCGTACCAGTTACGCTCATCGTAACATGACAAACCACATGGAGATTCTTTCAGTGTGAGCACGTTAATGTTGATAGATTAGCCAATTCAAATCTAATTTTCAAACAAATGTTCCTCTCTAGTCAGATGAAAAATCCCTTTCATTTAGAAGTTACACCAAATACCAGTGTCATATTGCATCTCACATTTACCTTCAGACTTTCCTGAAAATAACTGTTGCTATTCAATATGTCTTGAAATGTATTTATTTATTCATAGAGTACTAAACCATGAGAAACATCATTTTTCATATTTCTGTGATGGCTCTTTAGTTTCAAGGATTCATCTCACTTGGAAAATTCAGGAAATGTGATCCAGTACTTCTTTCCTTCATTATGTCCAGAACTTGCCATAGACCATAGCAGGAAGAGCATATGGGAGGAGCAGGAACTCTTGAGGAAAAGAGAGGGCTCTTTTGTTTCTTTATAAATGTAATATTTGTGTTATTGTAACTTCATTTTCAGGAAACACAAAAAGACCTTCAGCTTCAGCAGAGCAGCATTGACTTGACCCGTGAGAACCTCAACAGCCTGTGCCGCAAATACCATTCTGTAGAGCTGGAAACTCTTGGTGGCACTGTCACTTCATTAATAAAGAAGTATGAAGCTGTGAATCAGCTCTGTTCCAGAATGCAGGCCAGCCTGCAAGAGTCCTTGGAAAAACATTTTCTCCGTGAGTCTTCAGGCTTGTTAATATGAGCCATTAGCCCACAGCCTTGAATCATTCTGGAGTCTGCCAGAGTTTCCAGTGATCTCACTTGCAATTACAACTTTATTTTTGTATGGAGCCTTTCAAAAAGTCCTGTTACCAAATGTTCATTTGATAACTGCTATGAAACAAAGCATTTTACAAAAACAGAACTCAACTTTAAACATGTAATCTGCATGAAAGCCAACCTCAGCTCCACCTTTTCTTCACTCTTAGTATACATCTCTGTTGCATACATGCACTGTGTATTTGCCATAAAGAGATGTATATAACCAGATGGAGATGTTTATAATGTAAAATTCCCCATCTGAATTATTCCTGGGCTCCCTAGATAGTCAGTGGAGAGGAGGCAGCAATTTTTAATCTTATGCATTAAGACATTAATCTAGATATTATCTAACATTAAATTGGGACGTACCATAGACTGAAAATGCCTGTCTTTTCTCATTGACTATAAAACGGAGTCTAGTGTGACTGTTCAAATTTGGATGTTTACAGTGGAAACATCTAACTTTTTGTGAAATGAATCCTACTCCCTAAGGTCATTGAAGGCAATGATGAGACTCATCCTGTTAGCTTTTACACACTGTTCCTGAAGGGTAAAAGATTGTGGAAGACAGCTGTATGGTATTGTGGATAATCCTGCTTCTTAAAAAATATTCTTTTCTCTCTACTTTTATATTAAATAAGATTCTATGCAAGAATTCCAGGAATGGTTTTCTGGTGTGAAGGCTGCAGTAAAAGAATCTTCTGACAGGTCTGGAGACAGCAAAGCCGTAGAGGCAAAGCTACATGACTTGCAGGTATAGTGAACAAATTAAAAAAATTGTAATTAGCAGTTCAACTGTATGTATTCCATTATAGCTCTAAAATAATTTGTAGATGCTATCATATTTATTGTTTAAAAAATGTAATGTAAGAATGGTTCAGGACACCAGTATGTACTGTAGAGGGAATACAGTGGAAACTGTGTTCACTGTTCTGAGAGATCAGAATTTAATTTCTGGAAGGTTTATGTGTAACTAAACTATTCTTGTTTCTGATTTTTTATATTTTTTCTGCCTTCTTTCTCTTGTTTTTCTTTTCCTACTTTTTCTTACATTATTACTTATTCAGTCTTTCAGATTAACACTGATACATCAAAATGTATCAAAATTATCTGTGTAGATTTTTGATGGGACAGAACACAAATAGCAGGCACCTATTGCAAACAGCCCTAATTCCTGAAATGTAGAACATCTTCAGGATATGACTATTCAGAGAAAGACAGGATTACCTTAGGACCAAGTAGGAAAACTGAGCTCTGTGAATTGTACCATCACTTAATACAATTTTATTTGATCTATCTGGTTAGAATTTTTTCCGTAACTACACATGGCTCTTACCTTGTTGGGGAAATCTGATGACTTCTAATGGAAATATTGCTTATCTTTAGTTACTGAATCTTGCATGTTTAAACTGTATTCTTTCATTACACAGAGTGTGCTGGATTCTGTTAGTGAGGGACAGAACAAGTTAGATGCTGCCTGCAAGGAAGGAGAAAGTTTATATGCTTGCTTACCCAAACCAGTTGTGAGCCATATTCAGGAGCAAATAGCAAAGTCTAACCAGAACTTCCAGGAATTCCTCAACCAGTGTCTGAATGATAAGAAAGCCCTGGAATCTTGTGCCTCACGCCTGGGAAGGTGAGTAATAAATACCACTAGTCACATATAGCCTGCATGAAATTGTCCGACTGCAGAAATACAGGGCACAATTTGAAATTATTTCCAGTAACTCTAGCCCTCTTTGCTTTTTTCTTTGAAAATATTTAAGACAAAATTAAGATCTCTGCTAAACAAAGCATCAGGTCTTGAGGTAATTGATTTGGTTAAAGAATGGAAGGTCAGGGCCATATATGCAGAAGATCTGTGTAGCTCATGCAATCCTAAATCAGCAGTTGGAATCTCAGTAATTTAAATGCAATTTCCTGGAAGAAAAAGGTGTGATGAATTTTCAAGTTCTTCCCTGAGGTTTGAAGATAGCACTCTTTTTCGACAGCATGCATTTGCCGTCTCTCATGCCAGATGGACATATTGCCTAAGGAGCTAATAAGAAAACACTCTTAAATTATTACTTGGGGATGGAATTTTGGGAGTTAAAATATTTTTAGGTATACCTAGTTTCAAAACTGTTGCTAATTGAAAGCAAAGTTAGTGTAGCAATAATGGGTAAAACAGCTAGATGAGATGGTGTGCCTTCATGTAAGGAAAAGATTTTCAAACTTCGGGGCAGAACTTTTAATTTCACTTATGTTCTGTTGGAGAAACTGAAAGCACAACACTTCAGGTGGTGTGTCAATACTGAGTAAAAGCCCATTTTTACCCATTTTTTAACCTTAGACTAAATAATCATAAGGATTTGGAAAAGGCTTTTTTTTTTTTTTGTCTGCCTTTATTGAATCCAGTAATAAAAAAAAAGCACTGTCACTTTAAATTTTGGAGGCTTCTTTTCCCACTGTAGTTCCCATGATTTTGCTGAACATTTTTAGAGAGTTGCTGAATATTTTTAGATTAGTAGTCACTGTGGAATTATGTTTTGTGTACAACTCTTATTCTCAAAGCATGAAATTGATACCTAGCTTTATTTTCCTGGTCTTGTGGATATCGAAAGAACTGAGTTAACTTCTTCCTAACTTTACTCCACCTGGGAAATATTTTTAAGGGAGTATTTATCTGTTCTGTAGCTTTGAAGATCAGCACAAGAAACTTGGCCTATGGATACGTAAAATGGAAGAAAGAATAAGCACAGAAGCATTAGGAGAGAGCAAACAACTTATTCCTGAGAAGAAAAAGGAGGTACAGAAAGTGGAAAAGTTCCTGGAAGAGTTACTGAATTCAAGGTAGTATAAAATACACTTCCTAAAATACTCTCGCTTTTTCCTCTGCTAAAGCAACAGTGAGACTAAATTGTTGGGGTAAAGTAAGTTTGTGAAAGATAAAGGTATTGCAACATACTCTGTGAAAAAAGGCTGAATCCAGATATTTCCAGTTTTAAGGAAATCAGAATTTGAAGCCAACTTGAAAATTTCATGTTGATATATTTCTCATTAAGAAAAGCTTATCTTATTTCATTAACAAATGGAAACTGAAAAATATCATCTTAAAGAAATCTTTAAAATATTGCTTATAAAAATAAATCTTAAAAATATTGCTTGTAAAAGCAATAGTAAAAACTACACTTATCATTTTATCCATTTGAGAATGTTTTCTCTTTCTGTCCTGCAACACTTGGATCCAACTGGATTAGCAGATTCCCGTTCCCATACAGCTGACTTCATGAAAGAGCTCAAATAACATCCACATTGTCTGCAAAATCTTTCTAGAATTCAGACTTAGCCAAAAGATGATGAAGTAATTGCCTTTTTTAGTACACAGTGGTTTCTCAAATTCTTTTTTTTATTATTAGGTTGGTGAAGACAGAACAGAAATAGTAGTCAGTTGTTCAAGCCTCACAGCATGCTAAAAGGAAACACTCAGTCTCTACCTATCCCCTTGAGACTGATGCAGGACTTTTTGGTCTGATGTAAATTCCCTGTAATCACAGGGTATCAGGAAGGGTGATCCAGTAGATTAAGATTAATTGAGGCTATGTAAACTCAGAGTTTTAATCCCTTTTACTGACCCTTGTACTGAACCCCAGAGCCAGTGTTTAATTCTGGACAAATGGCCTGACCTTTCCAGCATGCCTTCTTACCTGTCAAAGACTATAAAATTCTCAGAAGCTTTGACAGGTACAGAAAGGTAGCAATTCATATAGAACTGGAAAGTCTGACAGATGAAAAGAAAATTGTTAGCTTTTAATTGAAATGTGCAACACAAAGATTTTGGTGTGATCATTTTGCGTACCAAAATCTGCAAGCAATGGCACTGCACACAAGTAAAGATATTAATGAATACACACTGCGTATGTGCCGTTTCAGTCTCTCCCAGGTAATTTTTCTGTTAACTATGAACTCTGTCACTGGTGGAGTAGGTGATTATGTCAGCAACCTTCATAACTTCTGATAGTTGCTATAACAATATCATATACTTTCTGAAACTGATTTTCAGTCTCAATATTTTCTTTCAGGGAATCTTTTGATAAGCTGTCCCAGATGGCACAGGCCTTAAATAAAGAAGGACATGGTGAAGGGAAAGAAGTACGCCTGGCCTCTCAACATCTCACCAATTATCAAAATCTGGTCAAAACCATCAAGGAGAAGCTACGAACATGTCAGCTTGCACTCCAAGAGCATCTCACTTTGGAAGAGGCATTGCAGAGTATGTGGTCATGGGTGAAAGAGGTTCAAGATAAACTGGCATCATCAGAGAGCACTGTTGGTAGCAAAGCCACACTAGAGAGACGACTGACACAAATTCAGGTAAAGAAGGATATAAGTAGAGATTACACATCAAGATTAACATTGGGTGTGTGCCACATCAGTGAAAAAAGGACTATTTTTGTATTTTATTCTTTCTGTGGTTGCAAAGGAGAGGATTAGAATTTAAGGTGATCTTGACAAATTGGGAGGTGCAGTATGAAAAACAGGATGAAGATTAATGGAGAGAAGTGCCAGGTATTACATTTAATAAGGAATAATGAACTATGAAGATGTGTATTCAGGACCAGAAGAGCTTTCTAATGGAGATGACGCCTTGGAATAATTAACACAGAGAGGCTGTGACATATCTGTCACACGAGGTCTTCAGGAATGGGTTAGACAAACATGTATTAGGAAGGCCATCAGAGTAGATCCCGCCATCGACTTTCTTGAGATTTCTTCTAGCTATGTGGTGCTGTCTTTCTGTGCAGTGCTTAACCTACTCATCATCTACTGCAATGTAAGCAATATTTTAGGATGACCAATGCAGTGAAATACCTGTATGGCTGTGGGAAAAACTGCTGGATCACTTGCACATAGCAACGGACAAGCATTTACAAGACAAGGTGCCTAGGAACTCATACCGGGCACGGCTGTCAAGGATGAATGAGCTCAGAAAAGTTCGTGTCCACTTCTGAAAGAATAACAGTTTTCACCTCTCAGCAGGTTGCATTTAATATTTTTCACTTATTTTGCCTCACAGGAGATCCTCTTATTCAAAGGTGATGGTGAAGTTAAGCTGAACATGGCCATTGGCAAAGGAGAACAAGCACTTAGAAGCAGCAATGAGGAAGGACAAAAGGTGATACAAACGGAGCTTCAGACACTGAAGGACGTATGGAATGACATCATGAGCACCTCAGTGAACTGGCAGAGGTAAAACTCCATGGAAAACATAGGTCAGACCCTGCCATCTTTGCTTACAAAGAGTGGTACCTTACCGCACGCAGTAGCCCATTCATTCATTACTGCTATGTGAGGGGAAAGTTGTATCATCAGACAGAATCAAAATTGCCTGAAAAAAAATCATCCTTCTATAAGAAGATGAGTTGACCCTATCTGAGTAATCAAATTTCATATGTAATGGTAATTGATAGTAATTTAAAAAGAAATGGAAATCATACAAATTCATACAGAGAAAAAGCTATAAAGGGCTTTCTGAGTTATTGAATCTGCACTTGGGCAGAACGAAAAATATCTAACATATTTATCTACCTTTTCTTTACAAAACTCTAAGAAAGTTTCTCAAATCTGTCTTTCATTATGTTTTCAAACTTAAAAAAATCCTAATATCCACGCCAAATAATCTTTCTTGCAAATTAAGCTGATTTCTTCTTGTCTTAACCTTGGTAGAAATGGGAAGTTTTTCTTACTGCCTGTGCGAGACCATTTTATATATTTGAAGGCTTCCATCATCTCTGTTCTAGAGAGATTGATGTTTCTCAGTTTCTCAGTACTAATACTTTCTGAACAAAAATGGGTCCCTGGTGAACTTCTGCATGATCCTACTTCCTTAGTTCTCTAATGAAAACAAAGTTTTCCCTGCATCAGGAAACTCATATATCTGCATCAGAAATGTCATGGATTTGTACTGTAGACAGTCTGAGTTCCTAGGTTATCTGGATCCTAAATATCAGCTGCCAGTGATGGGAACTATGATATAGGTAAATTTGGAGTTTTTAAATTGAAAGTGGTGCCACTTACTTATTCCAAAATTGTAATACAGTTATACGTAGAAAATTATAATGGGCTGCCTTTAAGATTCCACTCTAATTTCACCCATTTTTCATCATAAAAATGTTATTTAGATTAGGCTAGACCACTATAATTTGAATGAAATCCTTACCTCGCTCATGTCTATCATTAGGTCCAGTGGAATGAGAATTGCATGACTCAACACAAATCCCAGAGAAATGCGGTGATCTGCTAGGAGGACCAATATATGACAGAAGAGAGTATTTCTTATAAATTGTAAATGGGGCTATATATAATTGATTTGTTCTTCCAAAACTTGCCAAAATATCTCTTAACTGTCAAAAATTTCATAGGCTGCTGTACGTTTTACTACTCTCNATTTGAATGAAATCCTTACCTCGCTCATGTCTATCATTAGGTCCAGTGGAATGAGAATTGCATGACTCAACACAAATCCCAGAGAAATGCGGTGATCTGCTAGGAGGACCAATATATGACAGAAGAGAGTATTTCTTATAAATTGTAAATGGGGCTATATATAATTGATTTGTTCTTCCAAAACTTGCCAAAATATCTCTTAGCTGTCAAAAATTTATAGGCTGCTGTACGTTTTACTACTCTGATCATAAAGAACTCCAGTAATGCTCTGTATTTTACTTTTCTGGACAGACACTGAAATGTGGTTTTCACTAGTCTGAGACAGACAGATTGCTCATGTAACCTGTAATAGGGAAGCAGTCGTATCAGGTTATATGCAGCAGCCCAAAGAGCACAGAAGTTCTAAAATAGCTTGGATGTAAGTTGACAGAGAAAACTAAAGCAAGGTGGAGGAAAAAGCTTATTCTAAACATATTATGCATAGCTACAGACAGTGTAATAATTCAGATATAAGCAGACTCTTTTTTTCAGACTTTTCAAAAGTTCTCATCTGTACTGTGTCTGTTTCTTTCAATGCAAGCTGCCTAGAGTCTGTCATTAGCCAGTGGAATGAATATCTGGAAAGGAAAAACCAGCTGGAGCAGTGGTTAGAGAAACTGGATCACAAAGTGGAACAGCCTTTAGAACCACAGATTGGTCTGAAGGAGAAGTTTGCTCAGCTGGACCACTTCCAGGCTATTGTTTCAGACATAGAGGATCACTCTGGTGATTTACAGCAACTCATTGAAAAAGCTGTGGAACTATATAAAAAAACAGAGGATGATTCTTTTGGAGAAGCAGCTCAAGAAGAACTAAAAACACAGTTTAATGACATCACAACTGTAGCCAAGGTAAGATAAAGGCAAAGGTCTCTATTTCAAGTTAATAAAATGTTTAAACATCTGTACATAAGGCTAAAATTTTTATTTTTATTATCTTTTAGTAATTAAAGGATTGACTGTGTTTGAATAGTATTGCCTTTCATTACGGTCGTGTAACAAAAAAGTTGGACGTAGTTTACTAAAATTCTCTTGAATGCAAAACAGGTATTAGGAATTGAAATCAGTACGGTTATGGTTTTTGAAAAGTGAAGGGCATGTATTTTGTTCCTAGTTTCATATATACAACAATATTTCTGACATTCTTCCAGATTTATTTTCATCTAATTCCTTTGTATTTATTCCTAGCACTTTTTTTCCCTTAGAATGGGAAGAATGAAATGCTTCCCTGAGCAGAAAACATATTGACAGAAAGGTTTATGACCATATTTTGTGGTGTTTCAAGCCACTAAGGCGCTATACAGGCATTCTGCCTGGTTTCTAAGGAAAGACACGTGAGCTCATAGAGACCTTCTACCAACCAGATCATGACAGTGACACCAGCTCTGAGTTACAATCTCCACCTTCTCAGCAAATGGGAAAGTTTGCATCAGGAGGTGGCCACATAATAACACACTGATGTGAGACTGAAGTAAACACTGTATATAAATTCAGTGATCAGATAGAAGTGTGATTTAGGTTTTCATGTATTGAGAATAGTGCTGATGGCCTGTACGTAATTAATCCATAGTCTAAAAATAGTACCAGAGTAAAAAATCAGTGGAAGATCTAACAAATTACCTCTTACGAAAAATGTTAAATCTAGAGCATATGTATTTACTACTTTAGTGAAAATCTGCATTTTTCTTACTAAACCTGATAAAGGAAAGTCATTATGTGGAATCATGCAGTTTGATTTTGGATTTGTTTTTTTTAATTTTTGGGATGAGATATATTATTATTGTCATTGATTTATTGCTTTAAATATATACCACAGATGATTAGAGCCTTCTCAGATGTATCTAGCCTGTAATTACCATCTAGTCACACACTTTTGGTTTTATGATGAACTTTTGCTCTCATTTTTTTCTGGTAATAGTAAGCTATGAATCTGATTTTTAGAGGATCAGTGCAGTTTCATCCTCATGTAACTCCACTTCTTTCAGCAGCATTAAATCTGGAGCAATCGGGGTTGGACTAGATGATCTCTAGAGGTCCCTTCCAACCCCTACCATTCTATGATTCTATGATTCAATACCAAGCTTACATTACAGTGCTTTTAAACTTGTGTGAAAAGACTATCATAAGTAAGCATGGCAGTGTTCTCCTAAATTCAATACACATCAATAAATTTAATTTCTTAAGCAAGAAAGACAGCTTTGCAGGCTTTCCCTTGGGAGAGAACAGCACTGACTGCAACTGGTAGAAGCCATTGACACTAGAAGAGACCAACTAAATTTGCACTTCGCCTCCACTCTCCCCCTCTACTGGTGCTATATTTTGGTGTGAGCAAAGCAGAGGTGCATTGTTGCCTTTCTTGAGGCTCTTTTGCTTCTCTGGGAAGCTATTTTTTTTAGATTCAGGCATGTGCAGACATTTTCTTACTCTGTTGTTGCATAAAATGCATTAAAATGTTAAAACTTTGAGGATTTACTTTAGGGCATCTTTAGCTAGTAACCGTTCATTGTCTAGTTGGTCTGATACATTCTGATAAATTATGATGATTATTTGCAGAGGGAACAGTAGGCTTTATTAATCTAACTTAATTTCTAAAATCATTAGTTGAATGTTGAGTTATTCAAAATTAAAAATAACTGGAGCTTAATTCATAAGTGGTTTACTTTGAAACAAATTTAAGGACACTTAGATCTAGAGTATCCATACAGGAGTAAAAAGTTATTTGATTAGCTTAGTTCACTTTTGGTTAGTTTTGATAAACATTCCTGAGTGTTAGCTCACAAGAATACAAGAATAAATCTATTCAGTCAAACCAAAGGCAAATCTAGACCAGTACACTATTTCACCTTTTCATAATTAGGTAAACTGGCCCCACTTTAAGCTTACATTAAAAAGCTAAGGTGAAGCCATGAAGCTGCTGTTTGTGTCAAGGAAAGCATCCTTCAGGGCTGCAAGGCAGGTGGCTAGGGATGGCCACCACTTCTGATCTGATGGTTAAAATGGGACTCAGCACCGTAAGAACCTTTCACACTTTTGAACAGCAGAAGTTCTCCTTTGCGGTCTTCGTATGGGACACCTCTGTGAATTGGATTAGCATTTATAGACACGTGGTGCTTCTGAAGAAGAGCTCTGTTTCTGGCAGCGTGCTGCTCCCTGGGATGACTCATGGGTGAGCTGTAAGACCCTCTGCAGCGGCTATTGGGAAAAGCGTGCCAGAGTTGGACGGCTGCAGCTTTGACATCTATTAAACGATACATTTTGTGTTAAAGGATGTATTAAAGTACACTTTTGCATACATTTTCAGAAAGCTTCTTCATCTTTTGCTCTAGCATAACATGCCTGTCCAGACCAACCTGAGCCAAACCTAGTGCAGTATACCACCATGTTCTGCTGCTGTAAGCTGTGCTCTCTTCAGCATTCAAATGGATGCTATAGAGTCAGACCAGCACTCTATACCACTACATGCTTAAAGGCAGGACAGTATTTAAGCACTTTAACGGTCTTTTTTATTTTTTTTTTCCATCTGAATGACAGGAGAAAATGAGGAAAGTGGAAGATATTGTGAAGGATCATTTGCTATACCTTGATGCGGTGCATGAATTCACAGACTGGCTCCATTCTGCAAAGGAAGAGCTGCACCGCTGGTCAGATGCATCTGGAGATACATCAACCATACAGAAAAAGCTGGCCAAAATCAATGTAAGATAAGTTAGCTTTCATGGCTTCATCTGCAATTCAGACCCTAAGCTCTAAAATAGGCCAGAGCAAAAAAGTTGTGGGATCTTACTCTTTGTGTATTTGAAATGGTGATTATATTTCAGTGAGCTGAAAGCAAGCTTTCTAAGCTATATTTTGTTTTCTCCTCCCTTCCCATATTAAATTGATGGAGTAAAAGTACAATCAGACCTGAGTTAGCCACAGCACACATGGAAACAATTTGCAAGAGCGGAAGCCCAGTGGCATCACAGGAGAACGTGGCTTAGCTGATTAATGAATAGTGCTCTGTCCTCATCCCTGAATGCGCTTTCTCCAGGAGCAGAGTTGTCTGAATCAAAGTCAGAAATAACCTTTCCTGGTTTGCATGAAATGAAGATGCATAAAGCAGTGCAAGGATTGTTCTCCCCAAACGCAGTAGAAATGTACGAGTTCCCTCCCCATGCGTACTCTCCTCCTTACATCCATGCCTATTGGCATCCATTCCTAGGCATTCGAGTGCCTAAGCAAGTTACGTGTTCCTGAAAGCAACATTAAAGCAGGCTGCGTGTTTTGCTGGTGCCTGATGTTTACATTCAGATACTCATGCTAGCAACATTTTACTCTGCTCATAAACATGAGAGAGTGGGCCAGTGAACAGACTGCTAGATGGAGATTAAAGATACCCGAAAACAGATTTGTTGTACACTCTCGGATAGTTTTCGGTCTCCTTTGTGTTCAAGCTCCCCATGTATAAAACGGGGAAGGGAGGAGATAGTAATTTCTAGTTCATAAGACTAACAAGAGAATAAATAGCATTACTCTGGCATGCAGTGTTTGGGATGGTGTTCGTATTCTCCAGCTTCTTAAGCTGAAAACTCCCAAAATTCCCTTGTAGCATGTGTGAGATTGAAATAGGACACTGTAGAAAGAATTCATGTCTAAAAAAAAAACCCAGGACATGTGTAACCAATTATGGCACATCACGGGTAGGCTGTAAACCGTGCTTTTTCTGAGCAGCGCAGTTGTATTTTTAAAACTGCTATGAGCAGCTACGTACCAGCGTTTCTCATTTTAAAGGTCACAACAAAGTTGTTAGTTTCCGCTCCTTGACCTAAACGGTATTTTCAGTATCTCGAAGAAGAGTTCGTTCTCCCCTAAGCGAGTGAAAAGTTTCGGGACCGCTCCTGCATCACCGTAAAGCGGGCACCCGCTCTCCCGGCTGAGCTCTACCCGCACCTGCCCCGCGGCAGCCCGGGGGCCGCGGAAGCCCCGCGGCGGCCGAAGCCGCTGCTCGGCCTGGCCCCCCCCCCGCTGCCCGCC
>VZSC01000923.1:83611-114026 GCA_013398225.1 Steatornis caripensis | reverse complement strand
CGGCGGTGGCGGTGGCAGCTCCGCGGGTTACCGTGGCAATGTCGCCTCGCAGGAGCTGGTAGAGTCCCGCCAGACCGGCGCGGGCCGCCTGGGCCGAGTGGAGACGCTGGCTCCCGCCGCCCAGCGCAGCACGGCTGCCGGCGGGTGCCAGCTCCTGGCCGCCGAGATGCAGGCCCTGCAGTCGGACTGGAAGCAGTGGGAAGAGAGCGCCTTCCGGAGCCAAAGCAGCCTGCGGGACGTGCTGAGCCAGAGGGCCCTGTCGGAGCAGGAGTTCGCGGCGCAGGTCGCGCAGCTGGAGGAGGCCGCGCAGCGGTTCGGCGGGCTGCTGGCCGCATGGTCGCGGAGCCTGGCCCCGCTCGACAGCCGGCACACCGACGCCGAAATCGTGGAAGGCTGGCGCAAGGAGAAGGTAAGGTCACATCTCTTTTCCTTGCGGTTCTTCGGTTGGGAGTGTACGGTTACTGTGGGCAGAAAACTTAGGCCAAGCGGAGCTGTCAAGTAGAAAACAATGGAATGTATTTGTGAAAAAAATTTCTGTGATATCCTGACTTTCCAAACTTTTTTTGTAACTGTAAGTGTAGCAAGCAGCGTATACGGAAGACGGTTCTCTCTTTGGCCCCTGCTGTACGAGGCTTACCAACTGCTGCCTGCATCTTCGATGTTAGGAACAGGGCTTGCCTCTGAGCAAGTGAAGGAGCTAGCGCACCAGCTCTCAATTTCTCTTCCAAGTTGCTCAGTGTTTCAAGCCAGAGTAGCACTTGATCAGGGAAACGTGAAGCATTCCCTAAGAGCCAAGTAGCAGCTGGAGCCGTTTGTTACTTACAGTTTGTCAGGAGCGTACTGAGTTTATGCTTTCTATTTCTTGAAATATCCTCCACATTATGCACGTTGAGATCTTGTCCGATATTTAAAGAAGTTATATTGGAAACTGATATACTTGCTAATTGCTCTGCTTGGGAATGCAGTGGAATTTAAACAAATGGAGATGATGTTTCTGTTCCTGATTGTCTTCTAGCAACAAGTTCCACATATATGTATCACAGACACACACACATGAGTATATAAATATACATATTTTCACAACAATCAAGGTATATGTTTGTGTGTATCTCAACTACTGTGAATCACAGATGTTGAGAAAAGATACAGAATGTTTCCCTTTCAGGGTAGTGTTTCCATAAAGCAGTTTCGGTAAAGGAAGAAAGGTGTGTGCTGCCTGCTTTCTGACCCCTCGACTGAAGAAATATTCAAAAAACCCCAGAACACCTTCTCTTTGAACTGTGATTATAAATCTCATTCTCCGATGACTGTGCCAAGTTACTTCTGTGGCTTCCCCTTTCACAGAATTCACTGACAGAGATTTATGGAACCTGCTTGCTTGAGCGCCAATATATATCTGTAGAAGTAACAAAGCTGACATTACATTGAAGCAAATAAGGGTACAAATAATGTAAAGTCTTCCATGTTTATAAGTTTTTAAAAAGAAAAGACATGAAATTGTCATCAACATACGGCAACAATTTCCTGACTTTTTTGATTTATAAATGGAGACGTACTAAATTTAAAGGATACTGCTTTTATTAGTAGTATATGTACTGTCTATTTACTGTAGCTCTATGTAACAACACTATTTAGATTAGACAGTTGTAATCTTTGGCTAGTGAGGAAAACGCAGAGGAATTTCAAGACTTACTTTGCACAGCCGTGCTATGTAATTTTATTTATAGTTAGGGGAAATGTGGCAGTGATCCTTCCATTTCTGGACCCCAGGGATAGGTCCTATTGTGAACATAAAATAGCACTGCAGCTTTCCATTTCCATTGTCTCACAGTGATTCTGTTGCCATGTAAGCAAGGCTGTGAATTAAAAATGCACTTCCTAATTCTCAAAATTAGCAAGCTTATTCTGTTATACTTAAGCTCTGCTCCTTTAGGTGTGTGCAACATATAGATCTTGCACTTAGAGTTCAGCAAATTATTTTGGTAATTGTCAGATTCAAAACTAAATCCAAGCGGCTGCAACAGCGCTAGTAGTGTTTTTGTATGGAAATACGCCATAGCTAAATGTAACCTGTTTTGCAAGTTAATGATCCTGTTTGTTAGTAGGTTATGCCTAAGGCTGCATGTCATCAGAATAATCTTTTAGTAGCTATTGAGATACTGAAACGGAAAAATTTCTTTGAAAACAGGCAATTCTAACACTGTGCTACTCTTAGGATGTGTTCTTTTAACGAAAAAAATGCTGTTGGTATTTCATTATGGTGATTCTTGCCCTACACAATTAGTAACATCCTTTGCTTAAGTAACGGCCATTGTGTTTTTATTCCTAGTGCTTTCAAAAAAAGTCCTGCATGCAGTTTAGCATAAAGTAAGACAAACAAAAAGTAGTTAGTTTACATATTTTTCGAAGTGTCCTTGCTGTTACATAATTACTTAATTAAAATGCTACTTTATATGGCATCAAAACAAACTGGCAGTGCAATTATTTCAAGTATCTTTTAATTATGGTTGAACAGACTTCTGGTGTATGAGTGACTCAAAGCAGATAAAGTCCATAATACGACCATGAATAATGTAAATCAGAGGAGTCCTGAAAATCTGCTGTAGTAAAATATTTTTTCATACTCACAATAACACACGAAAGTTTGTACACGTAATACAGCTGAAATGTCTCTAGGCTTAATTTTACAGGGATTCCCTTTGATCTATAAATGCAAACAGCTTTCAGTAATGTTCATATAATCACGCTGTGATTATGGTCTAGACCACTGTTATTCGTAGCTAGCGGATGCTTTTAGTTTGATTTTTCTCAAAATGGATTGTTGTGGTTTGTCTTCCTGGCAGTCCAGGTACTACAAAGAAGTAATATATCGCTTTTTTTGTTGGGATTTTTTTTTTTTTAACTTGCTCAGAAATGCACAATATAGATCTTAAAAAAAATAATGTCACAGCTCTGCAGACTTTTTCAGGAAAAGGGATATGAAGCAAGCACCAGGTCGGTTGTGAGCAGCAGACACACGAGCTGAATCCCTCGCTTTTGTCCATTTGCTGTTCTTACTGAGTCTGTTGATCGGCTTGCTAGACCCTTGCTAATATTTCTTTTTACTTTTGATTTATATAAAGGGGTATCTGTCTATCACAGAGTTAGTTACACTTTACAGTGAAAAATCTTTATAGTGACTATTGTCTCTGTGATGTAGATTGTGATATTTTGAAAACTTCCTGCGTGTATTTTCATGTACATCATTTGTACCTGTCCTGAACTTTCAGTTTTGTGCTATAGATTATTACAAACTGGTTGCCGTGTATGTTTTCAATCATTCTCGTTTTAATATATATGCAGAAACATGATTTGGAGACTTCCTTGTCCCAGTTCCATGTCCCCATTCAAATCTGTCTTCGCTTTCATGTGATCTGTTTCTTCAGTTTATATTGTACATTTCTTCCAGATTGGCACTTAGATTTAGCCAAGCTAATCTATACGTGCCAAACACTGTGGCCTACCTGCGCTGCAGAACCTCTGCCGTGGTGAATGTTAACTAGCTAGAAGACTGTCTTTTCTCCCTGGTAGTTTAAGAGGAATGCCTGAAGAATTTAGTTTCTAGTGAGACAAGGAGCCAAGTCTGCACTGCTCGTTATGCTGGAGTAGCTGGTGGGATTCTGCAGTGGAGATTCTGTGGACGTCAACAAGGACTGTTTTTGTTGGGGTGGTTATCACACCTCTCCCAGTGACGTAAACTAAGCCAACAAAAGCAGTTTTTTTGCAGTTTTTCCAGTGCAGCAATGACAGGCGGTAACCCATTTACTCTCATAGGATTGTGAGCAGCTGTACTTTTAGGTTATGAAGCCTTTTGTGAAAGAGTTGAAGCTGTTAAAAGCTTTGTGTGTAAATTAAATTTTTGGATACAGCTCAAAATTGTTTTTACTGAACATGCTAAACTCAAGCCAACAGGCTAATTATATTTATATAAACATATATTATTTGTTATTTCCTAATTGTGTGCACTTTTATATGTATAGCTAATTAACAGTACCATAGCTCGTTTATTAAAATGAAATTTATATCTTAAAGTGTTCTTTGAAAACATTTTGAGCTAAGAATTTTGAGGCTTCCAGAAATTTGTTCTCTAGAAGCTCATAATTTCAAATAAGCTTCTGTACATTTGACTGGTGAAGTACTCTTGAAAGTGAATGTGCATAGATCATAAACAAAGTTGAGTTTAAATTCTGATAAGTTTTGATTAAAAATATTTCTTTTTTAATTTACTCACCAGTATTGTTTTGTTTTAACAGGAAACATTGGATGCTCTGGTGAAGTCTGAACATATGACAGATGAGATCAAAACTCGGTTAAACGATCTTTGTAGATTTTCCAGAGATTTGAGTAATCATTCTTCAAAAGTTTCAGGGTTGATTAAGGAGTATAACAGGTACACATTCATCTTGTTCATAGTTAATCAGTCCCGTGTGTGTATGCAGGCGTGCGCTGTCTTTTAGGGAACCATTAATTAGAATTTTAGAATTAGAAACCGAGGTATACAATGATGAGAATAATTATTTTGATTTTGGTGTCAGTAGAGATTGTAAAAAGTAGCAGTTTGTTGTTTTTCCTAAAAGCCAGGCTGTGCCACTAAACTTAGCCGAAACTAATGTATATCGACACCTGACCTGTTACAGGAGGAATCCTTGTAAGAAACTGTGAGGTATCACTATGGCTTATTTGTCTGAAGGAGGAGCAAGCTATGCCAGCTATTTAAAATCTTTTTCTTCTTTTTGTCCATCAGTTTAGTCTTCTCTGAAACAAGGGAGCTAGCATTTGCTTGCTTTCTTGCTTTCTCTCAGGTCACTCTAGCTAATTTACTTAAGAGTGTGACACCTACATTTCAGATGCAAGATTTTGTTGGCTCCTGCAGGGGGTTACAGCTTTTGGCTGTTCTGTGGCTCAGAAGTTAGAATTGTAATCACTGTAATTCCATGTCCTGTCGTTAGAGAGAGAAAGGGGCTTGCAGAAACTGTTCATGCTTAGGTGCACTGAGTCACTCCTTGGAAGCACTTATACCTGTCATATCTGTGACAGTTATGTCCTAAATTACGTGTTTTGCTTTTAAGGAACTGAAAGCTTCTAATTGATTTCCTGGTGCCTCAGTTAAGTGCTAGAAGTTGGTAGGAGGGATCTAGGTCAACCTAACCTTACCATTGTATTTCAGAGAACTAAGTAATAGCATTGTCACCTAACAGAGTCCTGCCTTTCCTTCCTCCCTCTCGCTCTCTTCTGCTTCCCTGATCTGATGAACCCAGCCTCTGCCTGCAAGCCTCAAAAGGATGTCAAAGCAAAGAGCAGATCTTGCAGCAAAGATTTCGGACGGCTTTCAGAGACTTCCAGCAGTGGCTGGTCAATGCGAAAGTCACTACAGCCAAATGCTTTGATGTGCCTCAAAATATCAATGAAGCTTCAGCTAGTCTGCAGAAAATACAGGTAACTCTATAGCAATAAAATATTAGTCTAAGGGAGAATCAGTCAGTTTCATGTAAAGCTCAGATTAAATTGTTTGGTTAATCGCTGTTTTTTGTTGTCAACAGTAAAGGTGACTAATTGCAAGGAAGTAAACACATATTTTTTTTTTTTTAATCTACTTTAGTTTAGTTGTTGGGCTATGGTTTGTATGCAGTCATTGTCTCAGTAGTTTTCCTTGTTTGTTTTTCTTTTTTTTACAGTAGGAAGAAAATATGTTTTTAAAGTAGGAGACTACTGTAAAATCAGATCTATATCAGAATCAGGACTTAGTAATTGGAATTATTTCAAAGTTATGTAAATATTTTTCCTCATATATCAAAGTAGATCACTTTTAGTGCAAAAACAGAGTCAATATGTATGCAGTACAAGCAGGCATTTAAAAAGTTCTATTTTCCACATAAAGCTAAAACAAGCCCCAACAGCTCTGTGGAAAGGAATGCAAATAAAAGTTTATTTTAATAAAGCAGGTGACAAATACTTTTATGAATAGAATATAACTATAATTTTAACTGAAAATAGCAAAGTGGGAATTACATAATAAAACTGTTAAACCTTCAGTTGGATAGTATAACAGAAGAAATTCATATCAGTTTCTCAGAAAATACCAAAACTCAAATCACTTCCTCCTCATTTTGGTAAATTCACTTTCCCTTGCTTAGATGGCTTACTCAAAAGTGTAAACACTACTGTATTAATATGTCAAATCTTTGACTACCCCAAAATGAGAATATGTTTAGAGGAAATATCAGGGGAAAAAAATTCTAGTAGTTTTTGACATTAAATGTAAGAGTTTTAGCAAGGTGGGTTTTTTTCAACAGTGGTGAGGTGGTTGGGTTTTTTTCTTTCACTGCAGCCCCTACATAGTGTAAGACCTTACTTTGTTCTCCTCCTCCCTGAAAATTACTTTAGATGAAATAAACTTTTTTTGACATGCAGTAACTGCTTTAGGACTTCTAGAGATGTCTTGGTAACCTGTATAAACTTAAATTTTTGGTTTTGTTCAAATTTAAGGTTCTATCTGTTAGCACATTTGACATCATTAGGTCACGAGGCAATTCTATCTTTGATTTTAATATAGCCAGAACTTGAACCAAGTATGTCAAAGCTAACAGACCCTTTGCATTTTCCACTAAGACCTCTAGCGTAATACAGAATCAGAACCCGAATCAGTAATTTTTGTATGAAGCCTATTCCTTCTGAACGTTAATATAACCTTATGATTATGGTTATAAAACTATTTGTGTATCACATAGTCATGACAGTAACAGTTTAAAATATTGGTATCTAAGACTGCTAAATTCCTCTGAGTCCTAAATGTGCACAAAGTCTTTTAATAATTACATGTTATAAGAACATTATCTCAGTACACTGGAATTTTAAAATCTGGCTGTTTCCTTACATACCTGTATAATTCTTGCACGTGCATTTTTCCATACATTTCTTGCACACCAGCATTGTGCAAGATTTCCATGAAGAAAATTACTTTCAAACAGGGGAGGTAAACTAAGAATGCAGAGGGATAAATCACACAGCTTAGACATTGCTCAGGGTCTAAGCATCAGCTCACACCCCTACACGCTTGTTGGAATTCCAGTGCGGCTGTGGGCCATGGGCAAGGCTTCAGTCCTGCGTGTGCCTCAGAGTGGGCCCCGGCTCCTACTGTTACCTGTGCCAGGGTACTGGTTCCCTGAAATGAAACTGTTAGCACTGTATGTACCGTGTTTTTTTTAACATGTAACATTTAAAGAAGTATAATACCCAACTAAATGACCAATAATTGTCTCATGAAATGCAGAACATACAGGTAATCCTAGAATCTTAATGTATACGTTGTTTAGGCTCATCGCACTTCTGGATTAAGAAGCTATTGTCCCTGAATCCCATAAATATGAACAATATTGAAATGGAATGTACTGGAAGATGAGTTAGCATGTTAATAAACAGAAACAATAAACTTTTATCCCTGTTAAATTTTCTGGGAGCTCACTATTGACCTTTACCAGGACTACGGTTCACCAATTAGCTTCTTTTATTACTATTTTTAGGAGTTCTTGTCGGAAAGTGAGAGTGGGCAACAAAAACTGAACGTGGTAGCATCCAAAGGAGAACTGCTGTGCTCTGTTTTACCAAAGGAAAAGGCTAAAGTTATCCAGGACAAATCTGCTGCCGCTAAAGAAGATTGGAAAAGTTTTATCACCACCCTCCACCAGAAGGAATCTGCATTGGAGGTATTGAACCAGTGACAGTAGGGGAAGATTGGATCCAAATTCCTCTTTGCTTTTTGTTTCAAATAGTATAGTTTAGGTTTCATATATAGCTGTGTTTATGATGTGACAGAACAAACAAACAGCTGTTTTCAAGAAGTCTCATTCTTCCACTTACATTTTACTTACGTTTGCCTATATCCTTATGACCTGATTCCACTTTAAGTGGGGTGTTTCCTGCAGGTGGGTGGTGTTCAGAGTAACTGAAGGTAGCAAAGACAGTAGTTGCTCAAATTCATTAACATTAGTCTCATCAAATGTACTGGATTACTAAAACACATTTTCTTTTTTAAGGACTGTTTTAGCACAGATTTCTGACACTGTTGCTTCAGCCTCCCCTCAACTGTGTAGACATATCCTACATCGTTGCCTCTGTTTTGCCTGTTAAAGAAGTGTGCTCTCAGCTTTTATTTCAGAGTCTTCTGTGGGATGGGAAGGAGGAGAGCTGATGTAATTTATTTTGAAGAGTTGTGTTGTGTTTGGCTGCAGTTGTACATCCTTTTTGTGTGCTTGATCTGTGTGTTGTGCATTACAGTTATGCTCAGTGCAGTGGGACTGTTGATAAAATTGTGCATGTCTTCCCAGAACTTAAAGATCCAGATGAAGGACTTTGAAGCAACTGCTGAGCCTCTGCAGGAGTGGCTGTCTGCAACTGAGAGGATGGTACAAGGAAGTAGCAGTCGGCTCCATGATCTTCCTTCCAAGAGGAGAGAACAGCAAAAGTTGCAGGTGACTTCTTATAAACCTTTGTAACACAGCCAGACTTTCCTGTCCCATCCTCCTGGCCTCATTGATTCGTTACAAAAACCTGATCATTCTAGCATCCCGACCTCTAAATAAGATGAGAACTGATTTCAAGGATTGCTGTTGATGATCCCATTCCATCAGGTTTTGCATCTCCACATTTCTTAGGACATGCTGCTTCATTGCTGTAGCTGTATGGTGTGCCTTGCTCAGCAAGCTTGCCATATGTCACCTCTGTTTTTCATGGGGCGTTCATGCTTCTCTATTTCCTGCTTTCTTGCACTCACTCTTAATATTAACGTGCTTGTGCTTTACAGTCTGTCCTTGAGGAAATAAGCTGCCACGAGCATCAGCTCAACAGGCTAAAAGAGAAAGCTCAGCAGCTGTGGGAAGAGCAAGCTGTCAGCAAAAGCTTTATGCGCAGAGTGTCTCAGTTGTCTTCTCAGTATCTTACTCTAAGCAATCTGACAAAGGTAATGCACTCAGTGTATGTGCTTTTAAGCAGTTCATTTGGTGTATGTGGGGGAAAAAGAAAGACTGAAATGTGAAACACTGCAATTGTCTTGCTTGTCTGCTCTGTGGTATGTCTGAGCTATCTTGTATTTCGCACTTGGCTTTAAAGAGTGGAAAGTAAGGACCAGGCTAATTCCATGGACTGTCAACAAGATGGAATTATGATTTTATTTTTTTAATGTGTTTTGATTAAAAAGTAAACCCCACCTGATTATACAATAATCAGGGTTGTTTTGATTATTTGAAGCATTGAAGACATTTATTTTTGTAGTAAGTGGCTCCTGAAAGAAGTATTTTTCAAAACTTAGGGGAGTTGGTTTTTTTTAGAAAATACAGAAAAATTACTGCTTCATTGTATCCTATAATGATGAATAGTTATTTGCATTGTCAGTCTTCATCTAAAACAAATAGATTGGACTTTTAAAAAAATTACCTCTTAGGCTGCTTTTGAAACTTCAAGGGGAAGGATAGGCCAAACTCTAAAGCATCATGCTAAGAACGGAGAGTTTAACCTAACTCTGTTCTGCTGAGTGGTGCCTGACACACTTCAGCATTTAATAGTTCTACTATCTCTATTGTGTAAACAGATAAGAATGTCTTTGTATTAGGACTGTTATTTTTTCACCAAGTTCCAGTCACAAAGAAGGTTTGATATTGAATTAGGCTTATAGTTACTACAGTAATGAGAGTAATTAAGGATATAGGAAGTGTGTTATGTGATAACAATTCAATTCAGAAAGTATTTATGTTTAGGCAATTGCTAGTTTGTTATTTTCTACATCTTTTGCGGAAATAAAATCTATAAAGCATATTTAGAGCTGTATGACTTACTGAAAATGTTGGTATATATGGCCATAATAAATTCTCATGACTGCAAAATGAGAAAGGGAAAGATGCATGAGTTACTAACATTGGCTTATGTGGACAGAACTTGTAGGAGATGTCAGGATGAGGAGAAGGCATGCGAGGCAGAGGGTACATATGATCCAGCCTATGAAAGAAATCCTGTAGTTCTTTGGATAGCTGTGAACACTTGAGAAAGATCCGTCTCTGTAACTTCCTAGGCCTGTTTCACTGGCTTGACTTTAGTTCTCTGTCATAGGGTGAGATACACTCTGCGCTGTATTCCTGTTCACCTCAGGCCTTTTAGCAATGTAACTTGAGTATTCTTTATTTGTATGAGTATCAGCAATTTTTCTTAAGAATGGTTATACCAGTGGGAGTCATTGAGGAAAACGGATCTTTTCCAAGTATCAACAAAGTAACGTTGCTGCAGAGGCATAGCTTCACAGGCTTAAATCTGTCTTGCGCATTGATGGATTTCACAAGCTACCTTCAGTTGAAACACTGAAATGGAGTTTAGGTGTCATTTACCAGATGTTTAAGAAAAAACGAAACCAGAAAACTCTCATCTACTTTGGATGAGAGGAGACAATTAAATGAAGCTTTAAATTTAGAGAATAAAAAAAGGCAGTTCTGAAATTTTTGTCTGTATATTATGTTGGGACAACTCGTTTGTGCGTGTGTGTGTATGTGTGTATATATGTAAAATTCATTCCATGCTCAAGTAAGTGTACTTGTAATTATCAATATATGAAGAGAATTTCTGAGTATAGCTTATGAAACTCGTTCTAAAGTCCACAAGTAGGTATGGAGAATAAACAATCCTTTGAATAGTTGCTGGTGCTAATTGCTGTATGAATTGCAGGAGAAGGTTTCCAGAATGGATAGGGTCGTAGCAGAGCACCATCAATTCTCGCACAGTGTCAAGGATCTCCAGGACTGGGTGGCTGATGCAGTTCACATGCTGGATTCCTACTGTCATCCCACTGCAGATAAGAGTGTTCTGGACAGCCGGATGTTAAAGCTAGAGGTATGGAAGCAATAGACTCCAAAACCCGCTCTTTTTAGATCTCTAAGAAGAACACAAATATAGGATACTTTACGTTAGTTGTTGCATAGTAGTGTAATGACAGTCATCATTCAGACACCAATATTCAATTTACTCAAAGATAACTCTTGTTATAGAGGAAAGAGCTCATTATTAGAAATTTTCTCTAAGAAGGATGTAGGGGCCTCTGTGACATGGAAACCTGCATACATGCAAATTCTTATACATACTCAAAAGATTTTGTGTGGCAGCTGAAGGTTAAATGGAAGAAGCAGGATATTCACTTCTGTTAGTTTTATTTATTATTTTCTAGATCTTTACAGGTGATATGGATGATTCAGAACAGCTTTTCCTATAATTGTTTGCTTTAAAAGTGGTGACTACAGTTAAGAAAATAGCATCTATTGATATCACTGCACAAAAGGTGTTGAAGAGCATTACTCAGAAAGCAATACTTTTCATATTATTAATGTCTCAAATTTTGAGACGTGGCCAAAGTATGGACAAGTCCTCAAAATTATAAGGGAACATCAAAAAGCAAGAGAACGTAGCAAAATGCTAAAATTATGTTTTGCCTTTTATTCACCGAGTCTTTCAGTTTCATGCTTTCAGGCTTTTCATGACTTTGAATAGTGTTAGAAGCTGTTAGCTTGCAACTGCGCAGCTCTGGGAGCTGGAGTCTCTAAGCTGATGTTGCTGATAGTCTTACTGAGTTTATATGTTGGTACCCTTGTGTTGCAAATAGATCCTAGAGTTGTAGAACTGTATTTCAACCCTGTAGAAGAACTTTGTCATCATACCTTGTTTCCTCTATGAATGAATCCTCCTGTTTTCCATCTAAATGACATTTCCTTTGGAATGTCAGCTTTTCCACCCAACAGTACCTTCTCTGATACACTGTAAGTACCTGCAGAGATTCTGTGAAAACTGCCCTGTCAACTAAGAATTTTTTTTAATGGTCTAAACCTGCACTTTGAATGTCACTTCTTCCTTGTGAAGCCCAACTATGAGCCCCACTGTCCCTCTTCCAACTGATTGTTTGTACAGGCTGCTAGATTTGATCAGCTCATTTTCCAGTAAAGACAGTTAGTATATTCATGCCCAGTTAATGATAAAAGTGGAATAATATCCGCTCACTCTTTAGGGACTGCTATCAGTGAAACAAGAAAAAGAAATCCAAATGAAAATGGTTCTGGCAAGAGGAGAATCTGTTCTGCAAAATACTTCCCTGGAGGGAGTACTGGTGATTGAACAACAGTTGCAAACCCTGAAGGACAGCTGGGCTTCTCTTCTCTCTGCTTGTATCCAGTGCAAGAGGTAAAGAGGGTTTGAGGTGCAGAATGATTCTTAGCAATAAAGTGTTGTCAAAATTTTTGAAAACTTAATTCCCAGAGTTTCATTACAAGAGTCAAATTCATATGAAATGACTGCATTTGCCTAAAATTGCAGATCTAGAGGCCTTAAGTGACATACTAATTTGTAGCAGAAAAAGGGGAGGAAACTGTGAGGGATCTAAGCTTTGTTAACACTTATTGTCAATATACTCTTAAAAGTGAATTCTGAGTTCATCATCTTGTTGTAAATTTTACTTTGAGTTACACTTGATGCTTTGAATTGTTCTCAGAAGTGAGAAGATCTTGTCATGGACATGAATGGTTGCTCTGTCAAGATGCTGTCTGGTTTTCCACTTGCTAGCATTTCTCAGAATGTGTTGTAATTACAGTGTCCAATAGTGATGCTCAAAGTGATAGAATAAAGAAATTCAGGGGGAAAAAATGCAGCCACTTTGGTGGAGCACCACTAGTTGCAAATATTTCAATTTAATGCAACAAAGGTAATTAAACATTAGAATGCAGCAACTTTTGAATGTATGCAAAGGGACAGAAAATTTCTGATTCTGGATCTTATGCTTTCATTTTATTTACTAAAGCTAGAACACATCAGCTAGCTACGTAACTTACAGACCTCAATATTCCAAGTTTGGAAACCTTACTTTCACTTTATCAGCCAAACAATGCTTCTAAAACGTGTAGGATTTTAACAGCTCTGTCTCAGACTGTTTAGCTTGTGATGTATCTTTCTTATAAATATAGGCTAGTATAACTGGGTATGACTATATCTCACTGCTTAAATAGCATGAGAACCTCTACTATCACAACAAATACGTATTTTTTAAATTACAGTCAACTGGAAGGAGCTCTCTCCAAATGGACAAGTTACCAGGATGATGTTCGTCAGTTTTCTAGCTGGATGGATAAAGTAGAAGCAAGTATGCATGCTTCTGAAAGACAATATGCTGAACTGAGGGAAAAAACAGCTGCCCTCAGCAAAGCAAAGGTGTGTTTGCTTTACAACAAGTCAGCAACAAGCCCATATCACCTTATAAGCAACAAAACAGGCTGAATAACTGCAAGATTACTCTGTGGTCTTGTTTTAATGCTGCCCATTTATAAATGTGGTGGGTTTTTTCTGTTTTGCAGCTACTCAGTGAAGAGGTGTTGAGTCACAGCAGCCTGTTGGAGACGATTGAAGTGAAAGGAAGTGGGATGGCTGAGCATTATGTCACTCAGCTTGAACTCCAGGACCTTCAGGAGCGTTATAAGTTCCTCAAAGACAGAACGAGGGTACAGTTTTTCTTGATAGCACTCCCTCTTTTTGGCAACAAGGAAAAAGAGAAAGTCATTTATCATTTATTTTACAGTTAAATAAGGAGTAAAAGTTTGGGGACAGCTGTAACTTAATGTAACAGGAAGTTGTTAGGGTGATTTATCAATCTGTCTTCATGTACCACTGAGCTTCAGATCTTTTCAGAAAGGTTCTAATAATCTAAATCTGAAAAAATCATCAGGTGAATAGTCTGAGGAATTACATGTCAAAAGTCTCATTGACTTCAGTGCAGATATGATTTTACCCATTGTGACTGAAGTGTTGAAAGCATCTCTGAATCTGTGATTTGCATAAATGTATGTTTTACAATAAATACAACCAGTCAATGAGGTAATTCACAAATGGTTGACAACTATGGAAGCTTATTATTGAACACAAACCTTATTAGCAGGTAAACTGACTCTAATGTCAAAGGACGCAGCATGGTAAGTACTACATTTACTGCTAAGCATTAATATAGATCTGGAAAAGATTAAGGCATCGACAGATAAAGAGCAATGTGGGGTTTAATGTAATATATAAGATAAAGAAGAAATAATAAAACACTTGGTCTTACATTTAAAGCTAGGTAATTGTCTCCAGTTAACCCAAATTCTAATGTAGTAATGAAATAATGCCTAACGTATGCTCAGACAGGCAACTTTTTCTTCGTGACAGCAGTGTAGGAAAATTTAATTTTGTTGTCTCAATGATGTCTGTCCTATGGAAAGGGCCAAAATTCAATTCTTCAAACACAAGTGATTTATTGTTTTGTGGTATTCTCTTCCACAACTGCAAAGAATGCAATGCACTGTCTGTCTTTGGACCTTCTGTGCCTGAAGTCATTCAGGTTTGCCAGAGTAACTCCTGGGAAGTGCTAGTGAATACCTAGTATTCCTTTTAGCATGGGGTTCCTCTAACTTTACCTTTTTCTCTTGCACAGAGCGATACAGACTGCCTGTATGTGCTCAGCTTGAGCAACAGCTTGGGAACAATGAGAAATGAATGATAGTTCACAGAGGCAAGAGCTCTCTAGCTCTTTCCTCACGGAGCAAGAAGCTTCCTACTTAATACCCCAAATGATTTTGGTCTTCCCCACTCCCAGCTCTGGTGATGAGGTTAGGTGTTAAGAATACATTCAAACTTAGAAAGAAATTCAAAGTTCAAAACAAATAGCTGAGAATAAAAGAATGGTCAAATCCTTTAATAATCCTTTAGCCAGGTGGGAAACCTAACAAGCTTCCCCAAGTGTTTGTGACCCAAGTCTGAGCAGACCAAGACCTGTAATTCCCTGCAGCCACTGTCAAGAGGCAAGAGATGTTTCCCACTACTGGATGCGGACAGGCCTTGTAAAAGATTGATAACATTCCTCTTTTCTTCCTTCCTCCCACTAACCAGACCATTACAAATAGGTGAAGCTGATAGTAGGTTCATGGCTGCTGTTTATGAAAGTGTTTTTCTTCTTGTGTAGCCTTCTGCCCTGGGATGCAGCCTGTCTTGCCTCCATCCAAACTTGATTCCCTATTCCCATCATTTCTTAGAGGATGTGAATTACATGTAGTATACTTTTCTTGCACTTAGAAAGACTAGTCTAGCACTAATATATGATCCCTTTCCTGCTGTACTCCAGATATGGTAATATTTTAGTGCTGAGTTCTGAAATTATTGTAACTTGCTCACCCACATACACAGAAAACTTGCAGTGTGTTTCTCACTGTGCTCTGTAGTTGCTGCCTGCGAAGGACTTGGGTAGAGTCTTCAAATCTAAAGATACCGGATGCTCTTAACAGAAGATTATTATTCCATTGGCAAAAAAATTCATGCAAAGAAAAAATATGCAATTTCTAAGCTCATACTCTTATTAATCGTGTCAGCAAAGTGAATTTAAATTGTTATAAAAATTAAGAAGGTATTTTGTTATTAGACACTAAGGTGTTATTTAAAAGTGAACTCAGATGAAAACTTCAAATCCCAGAAATCATGAACTTACATGAAGAATCTTTTAGGATAAGTATTTTTATCCCCACATTTGCCCCCTCTTTCCCTGTAATTGATCAAACCGTCCTCAGAATCAAAGTGCTCTTGAATTCTAGGAAAGCTCAGCATCAGATATAAACTTTTCACCTTGATGGAAGTCTGTGTTTTATGTTTTCTTGATTTGATGATACACTAAGATATATATGCATATATGTAAATATTTTAACAAGCAGGACGCAGTAACAAAAGCTGAAGGACTGCTTAACTTACATCAAGAGTACCAAAGAAACCTGAAGACATTTGAAGTATGGCTGGAGAAGGAACAGGAAAAACTTGACTGTTTATCACATCTTGATGGTGATGCCCAGAAACAGGAGGCAACACTCCGAGACTTACAGGTACAGAACGTGTGACACCCTAAGTAAAAAAAAAAAAAAAATCCTACTTGTAAAATAACAGAATAATAGTAAGTACCAGACAAAAATTGCATCTCTTTTTTTTGTCTCAAGGACAGCTTGGAATCACGTTAATAAGTACTTTGCTGCTCAAAACTGGTTCCGTTAAANGAAATTAAAAAAAAAAAAAAAAATCCTACTTGTAAAATAACAGAATAATAGTAAGTACCAGACAAAAATTGCATCTCTTTTTTTTGTCTCAAGGACAGCTTGGAATCACGTTAATAAGTACTTTGCTGCTCAAAACTGGTTCCGTTAAAGTCAGTGGAAACATTCTTACTCATATCCAGACAGAAGTGGCAGGCCTTGAATGAAATCTCCAGGCATACTAATGCTTTCTACTGAATTTGTTTTAGATGTTGGACTGGCTCTTCTTTTCTGTGTTTCATGGAATATCAGAAGTATTCTTTTTATTCGGTTTTCATCTTTTCTTGCTTACAGTGCAGATGCGTCTATTTTCAGGCAGTTCCAGTCATGTAGGCTAGCTTGCGTGGTCAGGTGGGAAGACTATTGCTGAATCACTTAACTGACAGTGAAGGGTGAACCTATAGTACTTCAGTAATTTCCCAGTAACGATCTTAAACTGGCTTAAGATACTTTCATATGTGTTGTTGAATTAGCAAAAGGTCTGTGCTTAACTTACAAGATATTTATTACTTTGTTCAAGATACTGAGAAGGTCTTTGTAAGATCAGGGAGTCTGCATCCATGTCTTGTTATTATAGTTTACTTTACAAAATCTGAATCAATTTTGAAAATCTGAATATATATCTCAAATATAAACTAAGACAACACACAACTGTATTGTGTTAACTGTATTGTGTTCATACTTTCAAATCAAGTTCTATTAAGCATGAAAATGCCACACATGTCCAGAAGAAGGTATCAAGAATTATTTTTAATGATGTCTCAAACATATGTAAAAATAAATAGGTTTGTTTATTTTAAAAGATTGAAGAAGCCTTACCTGATTCCTTGTTTTTAAACAGTTTTAATTTTAGAATCAGTCTTAAAGTCTGCTGGAAAGTTATGAATTTAAGGCTGTGCTAAACGGATTGCATCCATTGCATGCCAGCTCAGGCAGCTGATGTTTCAGAACTGATGATAAACTTAGCAGAAGGGGAAAGAATTTAATACATGCTTTGTCAATAATTTTGCCCAATTCACGTTTCGATAATAGTGATACTTGGTTTGCTTTGTAGGTGTTCTTAGAGATAGTGTAATATGTGTTCAGCCATAGGTAACTGAGGGAGTATCTAGACAACATGAAGTAACTGCTTTTGTGTTAAGTAGAACCAGGGCATTTTTGCCATGTGTGAATGAAAGCTGTTAACGTAGGGTATGTATCTATAACTCTGCCTTTACAGCAGCTGCAGGTCCACTGTGCGGAAGGACAAGCATTATTGAATGCTGCTGTCCATGCCAGAGAGGAGGTGATTCCCTGGGGCATTCCCCAGGTGGAAGGCCGAGCCCTGGAATCCTTGCGGCAGGACTGGCAAGTTTATCAGCACAGGCTTTCTGAAGCAAGAAGCCAATTAAATGCCACTGTGAGCAGACTGAGGTTAATGGAGAAAAAATTTCAGAAAGTTAATGACTGGCTAACAGATCTGGAGGAGAAAGTTGCTATCAGGACTGGGAGGCAGTCTGGTAGAGCAACAAAGGAGATGCAGCTTCAACAAATGAAGGTAAAGAATATCGTTAAGGTGTTCCTTAAGCAAAATACCATGTGAGGTTTCCACATCAGTTCCTGGTTGCACTGTGAAAATGACAGGAAGTGTTGCAGTTTATTCTGAGATGGTGCCTAGAACGATGGATTCAAGAGAGCTTCATGCCTTCTGGGTCCAGGTTCCTCCCATTTTACTGGTAAAGGTATGGCTATACCAATGTTGAAATCTCATAGGGAGGTCTGGAATTCATATGCTCTATGGTATACGAAGGCATAACTAAGGACAAAGATTGATTCTGGAGTGGGGAAATGTTAATGTAATAAGAGTAAATTCTGAGCAACTGTGTTGTGAAGTCTCTGCTGTGTTGATGTAATAGTTCTTTACTCACTGCAAGGAGAAGACATGGTTCTGAATAAACACAGGAAGCAGATTTGAAGAAATTCAAGGTTACACTTTACAGTCATCTTTAAAACTTTGGCCAAATTCTATAGGAAGTCCAGGTTGCAATTCTATTATTATTTGGGGGGGGTGGGGGAGGAAGGGTATTGAAACTATTGTAATGAAATGCAGTCCATATGGTATGATAAAACTTCCAGCATATTTGTTATGTTAACCTTAATCAGATTCTGTTGTATTTTCCTGTTGTAAATCCATGTTTACAATCATGTATTTGTTTTCCTTTTGAACAATTTCCTTAGTTACAAATAATTTCCTGTTGGGTTTAAGATGTTTAAATCAGTCATGTGAGCTGGATAATGTCTTTGTCGTAGAAGTGGCATGAAGAGATTACACTCTACAAAGATGATGTGGAGGAAGTTGGGGTATTGGCTCAGCAAATACTGGAGGAAAATCTCACTGCAAATAGAATGGGAAGCCAGGCTACGCAGCTTACATCTCGCTACCAAACTCTTCTTCTTCATGTCTTGGTAAGTGATGAGAATTAGTTCATTCTAACATCATAAATTGTCAGAAGCACATATAAACAGACCTCTTAATTACACTATATCAGAGTTTATTCATTACTGTAGACTCAATAATACAATATTCACATATATATTCTCATATATACACAGACATACATGTAGATTTCATTGGACTAAATGTATTAGAGAACCATAATCGGGATAATGCTCTTTGAAAAATATACAGTGTTATTCAGATGTTGTTACTGTCTTTTTTTGGCAGTTTCAGGAGAGAAAGTCGTAATTCAGTATGTTTGAATGCTGAACGATCTCTAGAGAAATGTTTTCAGGTCATCACTGAAACACATATAAGTACCTTTTCAGTGTTTAGTATTAACTCAGTTTTAATATTAGTCATTGCTGTATGTACACCCTGGCAAGACCCCGGTGAGAATTATCCACTGGATATGAAAGAACTCAAAACCTATGTGTTTGATCTTAGTATATCAGGTTTTATTAGTAAATAGCAATTTACTGCTGTCATCAGCCAATAGCAATGATAAATATCTGTGTGGTTCTTGTTTCCTCCCCCTACTGTCCATATTTGTTTGAAGGAGCAAATAAAGTTTCTGGAAGAAGAAATACGCTGTATGGAGGAGTCAGAATTGGCTTTTAGTGCTTACACAAATTGGTACGGAGCTACTAACAAGAACTTCAGAAATGTGATCACCAAGCTTGATGTGGTTGATAAAACGGCAATGGAGAAAAAAGTGCAGAACCTAGAGGTACAGCTTTCTTGAATGCAATTTTGTTTCTGCTCACCAAAAAGAGGCTATATTTTAACATGCATCTTAACAGCTGCTCGAAATTCGGGACTCACCTTGCCCAGATAAACTAATAGGATGAAGACCATTCAGTATAAAACTTTCTGTTCTCGTGTCCTATATGCATTAGATCACAGTTAGGTTGTTGAGGTTATGAATAGTCCTAAAAAATATAATGCTGTCCTTCCATAAGGCATGTTTGTATGTATTTTGTTTTAGGTTAAAACTTCCCCTCGCAAGGCATCCTGTCATGTATGTTTTATACCAGTATGCACTGTGGAAAGAAGCTCTTCCTATTCCTCATTCAAATAACTCGTTAGTAAAACTCACATTTCATCTCAGAGTTGTAGAAGAGTTTTTCATATGTCCTCCAGCTTAAACATAATACACTAAGGGAAAACTTTAATCTATTCCAGGAATTGGAATACAAATCCTCTCCTGATAGCCCTCAGTTTCTGTGTTTGTCTTCACAAGCCCAGCACAGAAGAGAAGTATTTACGTTTGCTGCTTCCCTCTAGTTTACCACCTCTTAACTGCCGGCAATCTTGTAATGGACTTGTAATCTTGTAATGGACTTTTCAATCCTTTCAGTTTCCCTATGAATTCCTTCTGTGTCCTTAGCAAAATTTAAAAATAAGATTAATTAGCCTTTCACTGATAATAGAACTACAATGAATTAAAAAAAAAAGGCAAGAGCTTGCATACATTTTCTGTTAACCAACACTTCCTTCACAGCTGCTGTTGAGCGATATGGACATAGGCCACAGTTTACTGAAATCTGCCCGTGAGAAGGGGGAGCGAGCTATAAAGTACATGGAAGAAAATGAAGTCGACCAGTTAAGAAAAGAAATTGGAGATCACGTGGAACAGCTTGAAGAGCTGGCTGGCTCTATCAGGAAAGAGCACATGACTTCAGAGAAGTGCCTTCAGCTGGCAAAGGAGTTCTCAGACAAGTACAAGGCCCAGACTCAGTGGATCATGGATTACCAAGCCATGTTACATACTCCAGTGGAGCCAAAGAGTGAACTCTATGAGAAGAAGGCCCAGCTGTCCAAATACAAGGTAAAAAGGGGTTATGTCATTGTACTATCAAATCGATTTTGACCTTGTGACTCACAATAAATCCCCTGTTGGAGTTGTCTGTTCAAGTTACATCAATAGATGTATGAGATGTCTCTGAGCTGGATGTCCAAATCAGCATCAAAGTGGAAAGGTGCATTATACCTGCATCTACAAACCAGAGTGAGCACCTGGATTTGAAATGTGAATGTCCTAGTAAGGCTTCCACATCTGAAGATTTCCTCTTATGGAGCAAAATTATTTTATGAGTACACATATGAGTAATTGCATTGATACCAATAGAGTTAAATGCTGTTTAAGCAAGGATAGAAATCAGTTGGTCATTCTTCATTGCGGACATTGCCTCTGTTTACATTGGCTTAATCTGCTTTCTGGTTAAAACTGAATGTCCCAGCTCAACTGACATCTAAACCAGTCAGCTGCTGTGGCCTCCTTTGTTTTTAGTTAGAATTTCAATGAAGTTTGGTTGTTTTTTTTCCCCAGACATAAAAATGAGCGGAAAAAATTGTCAAGAAACCTCATTGCTTCTCTTAATGATATTTTTGTAAAATACTCCAAGATTACAGATATTTTGTAAGATGTGTGCTGGGTCTGTCTGGGATGGAGCTAGCTCTCCTCATAGCAGCAGGTGTAGTGCTGTGCTTTACATTTGTGGCTAAACCAGTGTCACTAACAAACCAGTGCTTTGGCCTGTTGCTGGGCAGTACCTGCACACATCAAGGCTTTCTCTCTGAAACCTCACCAGCTTCAAAACTTAAATTCATATGTCATAGCTGTGTGCTTGCTTTCTACATGTTTGAGGAGCTGGTATCTCACTGTCATTTGATAGATGCTGTCATGTGCCATGCTGTCTGAGCCAGTGGCACAATGACATAACAGATCAGATTGCATACTCATGCAGTCTTATGCAGTCATTGGCATACTGTCTCATTAAGGGAGGCTGGCTTTGGCGATACCTTCCCACCTATTTGCAGATTTGTTTCTCTGAGCAAGTTTTAACCCTAGCATTTACCCCTTCACACATATTAACTTCCTCTCCTTCACCAGCTCCAGATTTTCACCTGTGCTACTAGCCACTCACAAAGGAGCAATTGGTTTTAGATGCCTCCAAAGTTATTTTCTTGGGGCATGGCTGAGAAACATGTCCTGTACTGGTAGCAAAGCTCTTCTCATCTGGAAAGGATGATATATACAATGATAGAAGGCTGTGTAAGTCAGTACTTCTGTTTGACCTAAGTACCTTTAACTGCCAATCCATCCACCAATAGCAGATCATTTTATTTTTTTCCCAGTTGACTTAATTTACAGACATTCCTCTGATGTATACCACAAAACTGATACCTTTTGCATTAGATGTAATGTTAATGACTTAGGTTTTTCATAAGTTTCTCTACATTTTTCTTAAAAAGATCAAAGAGAAGTTAGTGAAATACATGTTCATTGTTCAATCTAAATATATTTTTTAATTCTTGCTTGCATTGTAGTCTATACAGCAGACTGTTCTGTCCCATGAGCCTTCAATAAAATCAGTGATTGAAAAAGGAGAAGCACTTTTTGATCTGGTGAATGATGTGACTCTAAAGAACAACATCCAGGACCTTCAGAGCAGTTACCAGGAGCTCTGCAGCACAACAAAGGTAAAAAGTCGGGAAGAAAACTCTGAAGTTCTTTGAATTTGCTATATTTTTCCCCTTATAAGAAGTTGACTATTTGTTTCATGCTGTCGTGTCACATCATGTATGCAGAGTTAGTTATATTTAATTACTTTTTTTTTTTTTGGTGGGGGAAGGCAAGGAGAGGGTGATTCTTGAAAATGGAAAGAACTTCTACCTAAGTAAATCTAACAAGAGTAGCTGAAATAAATTTTGAATGTGGCAGGTAAAATCTTTGTAGCACTAAGGGGAAATACATCAGTAGATAGTTTGTACTATTGTTGCTATTTTTAATTGCTTAGAATAGATTTCTAACATTATTTCTTGAAGCAACAGATGCCCTTAAGTTCTACCATTTTGTCTCTTGTTTCTACTAGATCTCGCATAAACCCTGTTTAATCTAGTTTAGTTGTTGAATGGAAGTCACTGGAGAAAACAAACTGCAAAGGCATTATTAATTAACATTGATTCATTAGTCCTCATGTATGTAGTACTTTGAAAGATCTAATACTTCTAAATACATACTGAAGTGTGATTATTCCTAACGCTTTTAATAGATTATACTCCTAACAAGGATAAGCTCTGCAAACCATGTCAGTACTTCTGTTTGACTAAGTACATTTAACTGCCAATCCATCTACCAATAGCAGATGATTTTATTTTTTTCACAGTTAACTTTTAATTTACAGAGACATTCTTCTAATCTGTACCACAAAACTGATACCTGTTACATTAGATACAATGTTGATGACTTAAGTGTAGAGGAACTTATTAAAAATCTTTCTTAAAAGGAGTAAATACATTTTAACTCAATGTGTACATTCTTAATTTGCCTACCACAATCACAGGCAATATGCACCTGCAAAGGCTGTAAGCAGCAGGGACCCAAACATAACATTTGGAAGGTCACGTACAGTCTCTCAACGTGTAATAACTGTTTCTAAGTGAACTTAATGTCAAGTTTACAGTGGTCCTTTTCGTAAAGTAAGGAGATCCTCAGCGTTTTCCTCAGTCTTCAAAGTATGGTATTCCATCTGGAGTTAAAATACTGGTCAGTACCACAGAGTTTGTTCACACAAGGAATCCCTTTGATGTCTTCCTTAACAGTCTAATCAAGTGAGAGTCCTTCATAGTAATACAAATTTAGAAGATAACTCTCTTACTATGCTTTAAGCTCCTGGTGGGTTTTGGTTTGGTTTGTTTTTTTAATTTTTTTAATTACCTGAATATTTAATTTTGGGTTATTGTGGACCTGCAGGCATGCGTTGAAACCTTAGAGGTGAGAGTAAAAGAACACGAGGATTACAATAGTGATTTGCAAGAAGGGGAGAAATGGTTATTACATATGTCCAGCAGGCTGGTCAGCCCTGATCTCATGGAGAGTAACAATCTTGAACTAATCACTCAGCAGCTAGCTAACCACAAGGTGGGTTTGCTGTTTGGTAAATTTCCTTTGTCCGGTAAAATAGAGTTTTTCTTCTTTGATTCTCTTGTCTCCATTCCAGAGCTCTAGTTATTTGTCATTCACGTGTTTTATTCCTCGTACTACTAACTGTGTAAATAAGCATCAGTGTTATTAATGCAGTTAACAAATCCACCTCATTGTTAGCACTGTTTCTTGGATGACACTGCATCTGCACAAGAGCTTTGTTGTACACTGGTCTGAATTCTGTGCCAGCTTCTTGCTGAGATGTCCCAGCAAACAGACCACAAAAGGCACATTAGGGTCTTTTTAGTCCTAAGGCATTTTTTTGCTCTGGCACTTTTAAGTATAAAAAAAAAAATAATATTCCCCCCTCCCCCCGCCCCAGTTAGGTTGTAGCATTTCCTCCATTGCTTTTATTCGAGGTATTGAATTGATATGGTCGCTGTTAATGATAATAATTCACTTCATTGGTAGCCGATGCTTTCTAGAAGATAAAGCAAAATCCAACCCTCTCCACCACTCCCTGAAATGGAAATTCCAAGGGTGAATATTGAAATCTTTTAATATGTTGTGATAAGTGTGTTATTCTTCAAGTAACCTCCTTAGATAAAAATTTGGCTCCATCAAAGTCAATGGAAAGAACTGTCTACAGTGGAAGAGTTTATGGAATAAGATGTTTCAGCAGCAGATTTAGTGCTTGTCACTAGATAGAAGAGAAGTTGGTGGAGTCCTGGAGAGCAGGCAACAACGGAAGATTAAGGGTAGTCTTGGGGCATAAGCGTGTAATGTTTACCCATTATGACAGAGCTACTGATGTTTCTGTGGGATATCTATGCACAGCCTTTTGACAATGATTTTACAATGAGTATACACTCTACTAGTTTGGCTGTAACAATACACATCTGAAAACTTTTTTCCAAATCTAGAGACAGAGGAGTGTGTAAGGGGAAAAAAAAGGCAAGAACCAGAAAAAACCCTCGTTTAAAAAGCTGTGATGCAGAACATATTTTATGTTTGAAATATCTCTTCAAAAGCATTTTACCTATTTCTTAGGCAATCATGGAAGAAATTGCAGGATTTGAAGATCGTTTGAACAGCCTTAAGACTAAAGGTGATTACTTGATCAGTCAATGCACAGAACATCTTCAAGCAAAATTTAAGCAAAACATACAAAGCCATCTTCAGGGAACAAAGGACAGCTATTCTGCCATATGTAGCACAGCCCAAAGAGTAAGTCTTGTTTCCAGAATGTTTTTATGCCATTTAAGAATCACATGCATTGTTACTTGTTTCTTTAAATGGTGTAAAACTGTACTGTTGCCATTTAAATTGAGCCTACAGATTGCTGTTGTAGCACTTCAGCATTACTGTGCTGCAGTTGAATTCCTTGTGATCCAAATGTTGCCTTGCAGCCAGCAAAACTAGTTGCCTTATCAGTTCTTGCCTTAATCTCTCCACACCCTCACTACCTTCATGTTACACTAGCTTCTGAGCAGCTGCAGCAAAGAAATTAGAACTATTCTTACTTCAAAAACTAGGGAGCAAATTGCACTCTTAGTAGCTTACATACATACATAACAGGTCTAAATTGTGTGCTAGGAAATACTGTCTCTCTTGGTAAAACCAGTATATACAGCTAAGAAGGGCTAGCTGGGTCATTCTGTTAATCCAATTAGGAGAATAAACCAACATACTCTAAAAAAACCAACCAACCAAAACAAAACAAAACCCCAAAAAGTAGACTTTGTGGTCAGTAAGATTTGTGGAGGTAGGTAAAACCTCATAGTAGATCAATAGCAAAATGTTGAACAAGAATACAGAAATAAGTGACAATGATCTTCATTTGCACTTTTATTTTTTGTTTCCAGAAGCTGTTCTTAGAGTATTGTCCATCTTCACAAATTATCAAGATGCAGTGAGAGAAGCTTTCATCCCCTGGTACTTTTATGTACAAGGGCTAAAATAACCACAGTCTTAATAATTCTGTTCTATCTGCAGTTGTCAAGGTGGGAGAAGAGAGCCAATAGTGGTGTTTGAAAATGCAGTGACCTAACAAAATGTTTACTGTAGGTGTACCAGAGTTTGGAACATGAACTCCAGAAGCACGTTAATCATCAGGATACCCTACAGCAGTGCCAGGCTTGGTTGTCTACAGTGCAGTCAGAGCTAAAGCCAACTACCTGGCCACCTTTCAGCCTGGCAGATGCAGTTAAACAGGTAAAAGTTCAGCACTTGAAAATGCTCAGGTATCCTTGTTAAGGTGAGTTCGGGTAAGAGCTTTATATTAATAGAAATTATGTACTCTCTCTGACCTTCTCAGAGGGCTGTATAGCCTCATTGTTTATTCCCAGCTCCAAAAGGAATACCTTGAGTGAAAAATAACTGCAGGTGAAAAATCACACAGGGCTTTTGCTAGCTGTGCTTAATGCTTAGAAATATGTTACCTGAAAAAAAGCTGACTAATTAGATAAACCTGCTCAGATACTCCATGGATGTGTTTAGCAGAGAGGCTGTGTCTTTCTGATTGTCCAATTGCCCATCTATCTAGTAATGTTCCTATATGATACCTGATTTCATGGTGTCATGGACACAGAGTCAGTTGTCGGGAAATTAAAACAATTTTTCAGCCTAAGAGCATAAAACTGCCTCTAGTCAACACTAACCAGTAAGAATGGTTTCTTTGCTTCTGGATTATTCTTAGTTTTTTAATGTATTTTATATTGGAGATTTATATCTTGTTTTCAAATTAAACTGGTATGATACTAAAATGCTGGAATTCAGGGCTGTCTCGCACACCGTGTGGCTTAATAGAGACCTTGAAGTACTATGGATGGCAGCTCAGCAAGGGGGAGGGGAGCAGGGGATGACAGCGGGGCCAGCAGGGCAGCACCTTCCCAGTGATGTGCAGACCTGCAGCACACAGGTGAGGAGAGCAGAGTGCCCCTGGTGTCAGCCACCACCATCTGGTGATCACCAGGCACGTCTGTAGGGATGAGGCCAGTCCCAGGTGGAGGCAGGAGGTCAGGGCAGCAAGGCAAGACCAGGAGGATCAGCCAGGCACAGATGCACCTGTAGTGTAGCTCAGGTGAGGTCTGTAGCTGGGTGAGGATCTGAGCTTACATGCAGTTCTTGAGCAAGAGGGAAGGCTTCTGAATGCTTTTCCATTAGCCAGGTTCCAGATGAGCCAAGTCAGGGCTGGCCCTGAGGAGAGGCAGCCAAACCCCGAGAGGTGGATAGAGGTTTCAGAGCAATTTCATGCACTGAGGGCCCTGACCATCCCTGAGGATTAGTTGACCTGTTACAGTCCTTAACTGTTCTCAGTGTGAAAAAGTTTCACTCGTGTCTAGGAAGAATTTGCTTGTTTCAACTTGTCACTTTTCCCTCTAGTACTTTTTCTGCTCACCTCGGCGAAGAGTTTAGCTCTGGCCCCCACCTGACCCCTCACATTTTAAGTAATGGCAGACCACAATTTTCCATGATTATGGTAGAGTAATCTTACCTAATAAAATAGTATATGTCTACAATTCATCTTTTGGAAATAATAATCTAAAGTAAAAATACTAAAATGCATGATTGTAATAAAATAAGAGTTTATTTAATTTCTTAATATAGTATATCTCTTAATATAAGAGTCTCAGAGTTTATTTGAGGATTGTCTTCCCTCAGGTGAAACATTTTCGGGCTCTGCAGGAGCAGGCCAATACATACTTGGATCTTCTGTGCTCCATGTGTGATCTGTCAGATGCCACAGTGAAGAGAACAGCAACAGATATTCAACAAACAAAACAAACGGTACAAGATAACCACAACAACCTGATTTTAATCCTATTTAGAACTTTAACTGCCTTGATCTGTCCTCTTTTAAAAACATCATATTGGGTAATGATTTAAAGAAATGTCTTTTTACTTTGTCTTAAGTATTTCTTTTAGAAATAGTTTTCTCTTTATTTTTCTATGTTTTTTTTTTTTTTTTAAATTAGATCCACACATTATTGCCCTGGTAGTAATACAAAGACACATAACAGGTTGCTAAAAGTTCTTAGGCAATGTTACAAGATACTGGCCTAAAGCCACACAAATAACATTCTGTGGAAAAAAAAATGATCCAAATTACTTGTTTTCATGAAACGCAATTCAGTCTACTCTTCTCTGTATTTTATTAAAGCTAAGACATATTTTACTGTTATTATTTATTCAACATTAGACTGATGTTCTTATTAGGATATACTAAAGTATTATAGTAATCATAAAAAATTATGATCGTTCAATTCGTAAATCAGATTGCATCTGTTTCAGCATATGAATTTATAGAAGTGTACCTCTATTTTAAGATTTAAAGTAGCTTAATGCTTGGGTTTAGAATAGAATTATAGGCATAAGAGTTATTAGAAAAGAAACCTTATGAGCATTCCTGTTGTTATAAACGTGAAAATTTTAGTTTCACATACACACACAACCAAAATTTCGAAACCACTTCTGCCAAAAGTGAAAATCTAATATATACAGTAGCAGCATTCTGTACCAGAGAAGCAAATTGTACGAATCCAAGAAATCCGTGAAAAGAAATGGCATTCCAAATATTGAATGTCTAAAAAGTATCCCACTCCTTTTATATGTAAAGGAGTGAAACATTTTTAAGGAATCGTGGATGGTACGGTGCTGAGGTATATTAAGCTGGTTGAGTGTCTAAACTTTCAAGGCACTCTACTGCTGTATTTGGAGCAAAAGATGCTGTGTGACTATTAGTTTAAGGTGATTGATGGGCTCAGATCCAGTAAGCGTTCTTCTTATTGGCATTTTGCAAAAGACATATAGGCAAAATAACTGGGCAAAGCAAACTAAATGGAAGTGTTTAGTGAGCTTTTATTCATTGCCAAGGCATATAGGACACAGTCCAGCAGTATTCTTGGCATACAATAGACTAAATCATACAGTTAATTTGAGTTTTAACAGAAGTCTGAGAACACTTTGAAATGCACGCATTCATAAATATACTTGCTTCTCTCAAGGGTAAGTGATAATTCTTTTTTTTTTCCCCCCACAGCTTTCCTTTAATAGGTCTGATTTCTATGACTTTTGAAGATCTAGACTCTTTTTGTGGATAATATTAGTCCCTTCAGAATCTAATGCAGAAATTTGCTGTTAGTACAGTATTGTACTCAGAGGAAGAATGGTATTCATCCTCCATTCTCCAAAAATAGCTGCATGAAGGCATTCCTGCTCCTTTTCATTTCTTTTCTTCTAGATTGAGCAACAGATAATGCACTCACAGTATTTGGCTCAAGGTTGGGAAGAGATCAAACAAATGAAGGCTGAGCTCTGGACGTATTTCCAGGATGCAGATCAACAACTACAGAATTTGAAAAGGAGGCGGGCTGAGTTGGAGCTAAACATTGCCCAAAATATGGTACTCCAGGTTAAGGTAAGGAGACTTTAGGTTAAGAACAGAAGGTAAGGAAGAAGTTCATCCTCTGGCCGATATTACTATAATTTGTGTTACATGCACGTGTTGCATAGAATTGCTAATATGTTCCAGGCAAGAGCAGAAGACAGATGAAAGAGGGTTTCCTTATTGATGCTGCAGGGTGACACAGAAAGCAAAGCACCGCACTTTAATATTTTTCTGGTTTTGTTTTTTGAACAGTAGACAATTTTCAGTGTACTGTTCTGATTTGCCTTTACTTTTAGTAGCCTAATTGCTGACACAATAGACCTGAAGTAGACCTGAAGATAAGATCTGCAGTTTTTGCTTGCCAATTTCTTTGATTTCAGTGCTTCTAAATTATTTAGATCTATTTCAAAATTAGTCTAGGAAATTATTCTGAAAACCACTGGAGAATAGGTTAGGTAGAAACCCAATTTATATTACTTGAAATAGTGAGACTATTCAGATCTTCACTCATTCATTTAAAGATGAGAGAATTTTTATGGCCATTCTGCACACATCACAAACATCAGTAAAGTAACAAGAAGAAACGGGAAAATAGATTATTTCTATGATAAATGATGAAATACTTGGGGTTTGCATTTTTGCCTAGACTTTGCTTGTATTATTTTTCTGATATGCTAGGAGCTAGGTGAAAAGTAAACAGCACTTCCTCTTCATGTCTGTTCTACACAAGCGGTTGAACAAAGTCGTAGCATTTGAAGATACCTCAGAACAAAGTGGACAGAAAGCTCTTACACTAGCTATCATTAGAGTCCAGGAAGAAGCAGGAGTCCATATTACTTCAGACTGTTTTTCAGTCAGGAACTTCGGTTTATTATGAAAGACAAGCACCTGCTGCACTGTCAGATGTGGCATAATGCATATTTTTTCCTTGAATTTGACCTGGTAATTGAAGATGCCTACCTGCATTTGAAGCAGTCACAAAGAGGAATGAGCCAGACCTGAGCAATAGCATCTGTTCTCCAGATCCCGTACTGGCCCTCAGTCAAAATGCATCATCTCAGCAAAGTGCTAGAGCTGGGCATGGTTGTTTAGTTACAGTTATTGGAACTAGAATTTGGGAAAAGATTATATTTACCCTAGACAGTGTGTAAGTGCTGAAAAATATTTGGTTAGTTTTAGTTGTCAGGGTATTGTATATTCTCTTTTTTGGATTCTCTCTGACTTATTTGGTAAAAAATGTGTGTGCAGATGGACTCTTTATTTATTGGAATTAGTAGCTCAAACAGCAGTCACACCTTTGTTTCAATAATGACAGCAATAATGGTCACTGTTATAGAAGTAAGAAAAAATAAAGTGTGGATGTGGGGGCTCACTGATTCATGGACTCAGTGGCTGGCTTAGATGAGCGCACAGTGAGGTGGGTCAAAAACTGGCTGAATGGCAGAGCGCAGAGGGTAGTGATCGGTGGT